>LUCH01002692.1:66768-82239 GCA_013368495.1 Paragonimus heterotremus
CTTGCCATTGCAGTCTCTCTCATTGTTTATTTTCCGAGAGATAATGGTTTCTTTTCCAAGCTAACCATTCAATTGGCTAACCAGCGTTGGCCGACTGTTCGTGAAGGCCTCACTCACACACCCACTGGTCTTATTCCTTCGGGTTTACACCGGATACGTGGTGTGTGAGTGGAACCGCAAGTGGTGTAGCGCAAGCCACTTGGGGTGATGGTTTAAAGCGCAGGCGCCCTTTGACTCCGGTCAATGTGACAGGCTAATCCGTCTCGGATGCCGCCAACCATGATGATGACGTTTTGTACAGTTTCAGTAGCCAGCTGACAGCATAAAATCAAAATGGTGGCGTCAAGCAACACGTCCCTTAACAAATTGGATAAAAAGGGTTCAGTGCTTTAAACTGTACTTCCGTTTGAAATAAATGAACTGAGTCATCAGGCGTTTGACGATTTCAAATATAAAGGAGATAGAAAGCCCTTAGTTAACCTGAGAACAGGTTTTATCACCTTCAGATAAATGAAAAGAACAAACGAACCAAATGTCCAAACACAATTCTCCATTAATAGAGACATGAAAATCAATAAAATGTTCTCTAGGTTCGTCGGAGTGAGTATGCAATCATGACAACTAACACAAAGAGGATTACATGGGTGAAAATAAGCAGGTGGAAATGAAGGTTTTACTTTTAGAAGATTTCCAGTTCTACGCATCCATCGTAATCAACTGTCAAACTAGCATTACCTCACCCAAGGATATGAAAACTCCGTACGACGTCTTGATAACGAAACACGTGAAGACGACAAACAGTGAATTTGAACTTTATGTGAGCTTTTTTGTTTGCAAAATAAATTTCAGTCACATGGTACAAATTGCTTATACAAGCTGCGTGGACAAAATGAGTGTATCGTTTTTAGCAGTGTTTTGATTACATAAAGAGATCATTCACGAACAAGATTACGGAAGTCTTCTAGTATGGTTAACACAGGGCTCCCTACCAGATATGGCTTGCAGTGGTAACGATACCACATGCCAAATCCGTCCCAAAGTTAGCTATTCCTAAGGCTTATTAGTTAAGTTTAGAAAGTTAAACTGGCCACATGCGCTGGGTGCTGTGTAGAAAGTCTTGAGGATAATTACGAATTAAGCCTCGCCGGTTAGGATGAAAAGAGTCTTAGCCAGAGGGTAGAAGAGCAAAATCCAACTTTCTCGTGTGATAGTCTGCATGTGAGTTACGTTATACGCAAAAAAAGATCACAAGTTAGTGTTTGGGCTAGTTCGACCGTCCTTGCCTTGGTTTCATACGTGACCCTATCTAACGTGTAGAACCACCAGACATTGTATGCTGAATGAGCTGGGAGCTTTCTACCCACCATATGAAAGTAAACACTACGAAGGCACAGCACAGGAATGCGACACAATTCAAAAGAACAAACGGGAATGCCTAGTCAATAACTGCACAACAAAGCTAATCAATTGAAAGTGTTATATGCCACGTAACGTGCTCAGTTACGGAGGGTTACCTTCTAACAATCTGTCCCAACCAGACATAAAATGGACACAAACAAGAAATTTTTCGGAACGAACGGCACAGTATATCTGATTCGTAAGTGCAGCAGTAACAAGTAACACTGCGCAAACAGTCTTCTACAAACAGCTAAACCACTACGATCGTTGGTCACAACACGTAAAAATTTTGTTCAATATGGTTGCACAATAACAATGAGGTATGAACCAAACAGTACTCATAACTGATCGCAGTTTTCGCATTCCAGCAGACGATTTAGCCAGCTCCTTTCGAAAAAAAGCACCGTATTCGACTTTCTCCATCGGTAGACCTCACAAACAGAGCCGAGTGCTGAACTCCGGCTTCGTTCCCATGGGGCAACCGTGCTATTGACCTCACATCAGATACGATCGAACTGTCACACAAAAACGCCCAACTATATTCCCCATATGAGTAGTGTTTAGATTGCCATCCTGTTGACGCAAAGACTGGCTAAAACGTCAGCAGGCATTTGAAAGCAGTAATCAATTGCGACTGACCTCCAACATATATCTGCCGAATCCTTTATTATAGAGCATTAACCAACAGGGGCGTCACGCACGTTACAACAAATCGATACATGAATACTGACGTACTTGGGAAAGGTTTACATTACAGTAAGCCAGTGTTTTGTATCCTAAATTCACAGTCTTGCTTTTATACTTTTTGCGGCGTTGCAGCAAAATTTGCAATATATTTGCATCACGATTAAGCCAATGGGAATACTGAATACTGCAGTTGACATCAATCGGCACGCAGCCTCCCGATCCCACAGAGCAAGTACCAGCAGAAGTCGCCGCGGGCAAAGTGGTGCTTTCAGTATTAGCGCCAGGACCAGATGAGTTCGCTGCTCCATTGAGTGGCCCGACAACTGATTTCGAAGCGACTAGTGTGATTTCCGGAGAGCGCAGCACGCGTCGCGCCGAACCACGCATACGCACCACCACGAAGAAGTTTGTGTTTGTACTGTCCGGTTCGATTGGTCGATCCAAGATAATCTGGGCCAAACTAAGGGTGCATAGTCTGGAAATAGGAGAGATGTGCACACAAAATAATGTTTGCCCATAGAAATATTTTGAGAATACAACAGTAAAAGCATCATCAAGAGGGAGAACTCTGGATCAAGGGAGAAGTTCCCGTTGAATGTCAACATGTGTCCAAACTTATTATTACAGGACCTGATACTGAGATTGGCTGATGAATAAAAGTAAATTAAACGTTAAGTAAAACACAATATTTAACTAGAAATTCATCTTATAAAACTGAAATGAAGACATCAGAGCAAGACTTGCAGAACACACCAGCCCGATCTTCATTGTTATATAAACTCGACTAACACAAATGTACGCCTGTCCAATATGAACACAGTATTATCACAACTCAGCCAGTGTGCTAAGATAATGTAACAATCTGTCGGATAATTGAGATACAAATGAGAAATGAGGTGAAACGGTTGCTTGATTGAGCGCCATACTGGGGAATACAACTACCACTACATAAATCGTTAGCATGCAACGAAGATATCTATTTGTTAAACCCCACCGTTTTAATCGAGTATTAACTTTTTATAGTACAGCCTAAGCTAGGTGGCCTTAGCACAGCGAAACAGTCAAAATATACTACCATCGGTTTCTCATTCAACGTCAGTTTCAATATAGATCTTAAATTATTTTAATTTTAGACATCCAACGGTTCTTAACCAAGTCCGTGAAACATCCTGATGGTTTATGGGGGTCATGTTCCAGTAACCTCCAAACACCGTCAACGCTCTTCTATGACAGAAGTTCAAGTCAGAATCTGCAACGCTGTTGAGCACATCCAAGCCAAACATGACGACCGACAAAAATGTTCACTATCTCAGTCTGTGCAACTTTGTCAAGGACGAAATAGTGGAGGGTTGCCTGTGGAAATTCCAGAATTCAACCACTGACGTCGTCTCCAGGGAAGGTTTCTAGTGTAGGTTTCCGGGATAACAAGGTCATGGTCTGAGAATGTACACAGATGATGCTGGCTGATATTCCACGTCTATCAAGTCACGTCTTGTGGGCTACGTTTCATAAGTTATCCTCATCATCAAAATCATAGCAGCCAGAAGGTACTGTGGCTCGGGCTGCCGCTCACCTCAACAGTGACGTGGAATATCCCAGAAGAATACGTTACTAAGATGGTTGAAAATCAATAAAAGGATATCAAGCGGAAGAACTAGAAATGGTATGGACGCAGGTATGTCAATAACTACGGCAGACCGCCATCTCGGATGGCGTTTCTAACCAGCGATTTGAGTGATCACGACGACCCCATCCAGGCAGGCGACACCTACCCACTCTGCTCAATGCAGCAGTCACGGTCTTCCTATTTCGTGACCACCTTGTTGCTTGACCACCATGGGGATTCGCTTGGTTGTTGATGGTCTCAGCATCTAATGTCCGATGGAGTAAACGCTCAGCTGGCATGCAGAGTACGTGACCCAACCATCGTAGGCTTAGCAGTGTGATTAGTTGACCAATTGGTCGCACATACCGAGTGTTCCGGAATAAGCGCCCGCGAACGGCCGTGCCATTCACGCGATCAGTCCACTTAATGCGGGCTAGTTGGCAGAGACAACGATGGTCAAACACAACAAGTCTTCCGACACCTTCGTTGTAAACAGGGCACGTTTCTGGATCACGGAGCAAGACACAACGTAAACAAGCGTTATATACCTTTCCATTTAGCGACAACCGAACGTCCTTTTGAGGCCAGAGATGACGCATTTCGGCAAAGGCAACTCGTGCCTTTGCATTCCTCGCTGATATCTTATCAGTAATATTACAGGCTGACGAGATAGTGTTACCCAACTATGTGAATCTGTCCACAGTCTCAAGCGGATTACCTACAATGAAGAAAATAGGAGTGGAAATGCCCGAATCTTGAAGCAGCATTGCACTTTGAAGGTGCGAAGCGCTTTCCACACAAACCAGCCCGGTAACTAACTTAGTTCAGCAAAGTCTGCATGTCTTCGGTAGAGGGGCTAAGTAAAACAATGTCGATCACGTACTGCAGATCGGTCAAACTAGCGCCAGCAAGAAGAAGAACAACATTAAGCTCGTTGGACTTCTCAAGCGCACTATCCAGAATGTCGTCCATGATAAAAGTAAACAGGAAGGGAGAAATCGGACACCCCTGACGAACACCACTAGAAGTGATGAACGTCCGAGACAGTTGTCCATAAACCCTCATTCTATGTGCAGAGTGAACACAAAGTGATTTCAACAGATTCGCGCATTTTCCTGGAATTTCTTTGCAAGAAAGATAGCTTCAGAGAACGTAACGATCAATCAAATCGAAAGTCTAAAGAGGCCACAACCATCGACTGCTTATAAGAGTGCTGATGCTCCAAGATCTGTTGCAGGATAAAAATATGATGAACACATCCTCGACCAGATCGGAATCCTGCCTATTCTTCGCATATCTAACTTGCTCTGAGCTTAGTGAGCCGAAGTAAAACAAGGGGAGCAGTGAGTAAGTTGGACGCAACAGACACTAGACTGATGTGTCTGTGGTTGTCACATAAACTTCGGAGCCTCTTTTTTGAAAACGGGAATTACTGTTGACAGGTATCAGTCAGGAAATACTTCTTCAGTCTGCCAAACCGTTTGGAGGGGTTTCGTCGGTTCTGATATCGATCGTTCCCCACCATCCTTGAAAATGGAGAGAGCTCTGGCTCAGAAGCCATGTTGCATTTCAATAATTTAGGTTCTATGACCACTTCTACTTCCGACCGATGGCTGTCTGGAACTCAATAACTGACCATCCAGATCCCGGCGTCCACATGGTTTGCTTGAGGCCAGCTGAACTGTTCCCAAAAATTTTCAGACCACCTGTCAAGTTGACGCGATCGGCTGATGACAAATGAATTATCTTTTTCACATATGGTTTCATTGACACCGATTTGACGGCCAATTAAATCACAGATCAGCGAGAACAGCTTTCTGCTATTTCTAAATAAAAGCGCTCGTTCCACCTCTTTCGAATGTTCGATCAAATAGTGTTCGTTGTGTTTGCTCTCGACGATCGTCATCCTGTTTAGAGCCACATGGAGTCGCGCGACGCTTGCTCATAAGGTCTGTCGACGTGATGAAAATCCATTTCTGTCGCCACGGCACGGCTTCTTCGAGACTCCTCTCCTTATGGCATGCTTTCATAGCTGTTGAGATCTGTTCCCAGTGTCCGTTGGGTCCTCTCACCTGAATCGAACTGGGCAACTTGATCACCACTGTATCTCGATGAGCGTTCTTTACACTTCCCTCTCTCAAAAGCCAGTTAAGCATCTTGTATTTACGACTGTATGACCTTTGTGCAAATGGGAAAAAACGAAACGAGCATGCACAACAGCATGGTCTTGGTCCAGGTGGTTGCTCTAAAATGCACGACAGTCTTTAGCACACTGGCACCATCTATAACCGACTGCTATAGACCTGTGTGCACGGCTGGGAAGTACATGGAGGTCTCCATGTATCCCCATGCATCTTCCTATGTTGGAATACGGGGTTCGAAATACAGAGACCGCGGGGTGCGCACAGCTGCAGCAGTCTTCTGCCATTGTCAGTGAGTAGTGCCCGGATACCAAACGTATTTCCAGATCGCTTCTCCTTTGAAGAAAGACGACTAACCTGAGCATTCAAATCGCCCGCTGGCATGAGGATGTCAGAGCGTTTAGTCTGCCTCGGAAGATCTACGAGGGCGTCATAGAACGCATTCTTGGTAGCAACCGAACAGCTGTCCGTTGGAGCGTACGCCGATATAATGAATATACAACGCTTCTGACTTGTTTTGACAGACTTTAACCAACGTATTAGGTCTGACAGCACATAAGCGACTGTTTATTTGGATCCAATCGAGCAAACACTTTTCTGCTCTGGAACTCAGTACGATTTCCACTCCAGTCTGATCACAAGATTCATCTTCCGTATCACCAGAAAGCCTGACAGAGAAGAGCTTGAATCGACAGTTAACTAGAGGTGAGCTCAAGTGAATAGCGGTAATAAAACCGTAGACTCGCGTCTCCGACACACAGCACAGATCAAACTCCACACTTGATAATGCTGGCCACAGTAGCTTGTTGACTAACTTATCGGAGAATGTGGACAGTGAAGGCACCAATATTTACCAACAGCCTTGGCTTTAAAAAACAACTATCACCCAAAGGCACATGGGAGACAGAAAACTTGGGGGGGGGGCAAAATAGGAGAAAGTCGTGATGGGTCGATAATCCGCCTTCGCGGTCCTGGTTAGGAACTGATGCACAGTTTATCTTGGGTGTACTAAAGTCCTTCATAATAAGCAGATGAGTGAGGCGTTGCAGACCTAGGAATTTGTCTGGGTTTACGAAAAGAGTATCGTCATCGGAGGCATCGTATGAGGTAGAACGATTAGTAGCCCCAACTAGAATTGAGTATTGGCCATGCAATGCTAGTCGAAGTCACACAGCGCCACACTTATCAGATGATCGAAATTCAGCGATAACCATGGAGGTCTGAAGATACTGCTGAAGGAAAATCGCAGAGCCCCCCATTCTTCTTCGAACGGAGTCAGCTCAGTAAACTGAGTACCCGGGAACACTTGGTTCACTGTCACTGATGTCACGTGTAGGCTAGGTCTTCAT
Source organism: Paragonimus heterotremus (assembly GCA_013368495.1). Lineage (NCBI taxonomy): Eukaryota > Metazoa > Platyhelminthes > Trematoda > Plagiorchiida > Troglotrematidae > Paragonimus > Paragonimus heterotremus. The sequence continues at coordinate 73,950 of LUCH01002692.1, forward strand.
AAAAGCAACTACATATGGTTGAATGCCATGAACTAACTATCTGACTTCTGGTAATTGATTGAACAGATTCAGACAGTTCGTATACGTGCGGTTGAAAGCTACTTCCTCATTTGGTTTCGTGAAAAAAAAGAAAGGAAAGTGTGAGGAGATTTGGAATTAAGGCCTAGGATTGAGGATGATTGTGGTGTCGGACTGGGTATATTCGGTCTGAAGACCGCTCTTTTGAGGCTGCGGGCGCGACATCGTCGCCTACGCGTATAGTAACGGTCCTACAGGATGCTTGACCAGCATTCTTGGTGTCACAATTTGCGGCCTTTGTGCCAGTGTTAAATTCTACTTTTTGGGAGGGTGTTTGGAAGTTTTCACCCAGGGTAAATCTGACTCCGTCTACTGGGGTGAGATTTGAAAAGGACAATGTGCGCGGTGTTGTGGGGCCAGTGATGGAAATAATTAATGAGGCGGGCCAAAAAAAAGCCCTTTAATTCACAGGAGTTGACTCCAACTGGCTCCTTTCGTTCCGAATCCTTGGGAGAAAGAATTTACTTCTGGGCCGTTTAGCTGCTTGTATTGGTCTTCGTTAAGGCCAGTGCATTTGAAGTTGCACCAATTCTGGCACTGATAGCATTGCATACAGTTTTGTGCTGATATTTTGCACCAGTAATGGTCGCACCTGCTCGTTGCCTCGGTGAGTTTCTGCGGAGTCTTAACACTGCTAGATCTAATGCAAGTCATGGTCTACAGGACCAAGCAATATACGATATAAAATAGTGAGTTTTCAATAATTCGAAATGCAGACATAGCGAAGAGAACAAACAGATACTGTACTACGCAAGTAATATAATACGTAATAAATTAGTACGTTATTCGTTAACGAGTAACGGTAATCATTTGTAATTTTTTGATGCATAAGGCACCAGTACAGCGGAAATGAGTGGACAATGGCAGCAAAAAAAATTGACGAAATTTCGAGTTACCCGCACGGATTTGACGACTTTATTGTTGGATGTTGTTTCACGTCCTACCTAATTTAATAAAACTACGGCTGTTATCATTTTAGTGAGATGCCTCAGAGTGAACGGGCTAGTTTGGTGGCACTGAAGAACTTCGGCTGTGATGACATCTTCGTATTTATTCAGGTCATTTCATGCACAATGTCGACTAGTAGCCTGACAGTCCAGTTTCTTGTGCTAACAAATACCAGCGTCATGATTCCGGTTTCTTCTCCCAAGTACCGCTAGGAGGACGGATAGGTGGAACGAATTTAGATGTAAGAATATCGAGTTTATATAACCTATAGTATACAAAAAAACTTCGAATTGCAAGAGAAAACACTTGAAACTTATAAAGGAAAAGATCCATGCGCCTGCTGTTTAACTAACTGGAGTCTTGGAAGTGCGTGTGAAGTAGCCACAGGCATGCCTATCTCCAAGATGGACGATCGGCACTCGTCGGTTAGATGTCGGCAATTCAGCCTTACTCACATCCCTTGCAAAATACCAGAACGCTTATTGAGCGCGCCATCCATATAGACTCGTTATGGAGTGATCTGTTCTCTTCCGCCCAGCAAAGCTTCTTTCTTAGTCGGTCACGCATGAGTTGTCTGACGGAAGCCGAAGAAAATGTTTTCATCTCGGACATCATCATCATCAGACAGCAGTATATCAGGGGTTCACACTGTTGCCTAACTGCCGCAAGACGTCATCTTCAATTTCGTCAAGGCTTTCGAATATGCTACATATGGCTTATTCACACAAACTGGGAGGTTTCGACATCCTCAGAGAGATTCTTCACTAGCTGTCTTTTTTTTATTGCAGAACCTTTCGGGTTAAAATCGGATCAGACGTTTCATCTCCTGATCTGTGTGGAGTTTCTCCGGGGATCACTGATTGTCTTTCCGTTATTTCTCATCCATATCAACGACCTTCCGGTCAATAGTTCCAGCCACGGTCTTCTCTATGTTGATTATTTAAAAGTCTGGAATGTTATTGATCCCAGTGAGTTGCAGATTAATCTTGACGCTATTGTTCGCTGGCCGGATGATTGGAGTCGCCTTGTAAATGTCAATAAGTGCGCATACGTAACACTCGGTAGGGAACTCTAACGACACCTTCGTGACTTATAATGCGCTGACCGATATAAACATCACGGAAATCGATCCGTAAAAAGACCTAGACATCTGGATGTCGTCTAACTTATCTTTCGCGTATCATCATGGGATGGCGGCATCTCTGACTGCGAACACCTTTTTAGCCGATGTAAAGCCCTGTTTTCTTCGCGTGGTTCCTCTAAGAATTAGATGACAATCTTGAAGTCACAAGTCATTTCTACCCATAGATCCCTCCCTTTCTGTTAGCGTACTACTGCTAATCTCATTTAACAGTCGAAAGTTGTAGTCTGAAATTGACTGCTTTTGTGTATATGTGCAGTTAGTTCCGGTTTACAACTTACTATATATATACCAAAATTAATGGGAACATCCTGATGGAAATCAAACCTACCGACAATCCCACTCCAAGATTCTGCAGACTATCTACAATTCACAAAGTCAAAACACCCATGAGACCGGTAGTTTCAATCAGGGGAGCTCTAACCTGTAACCTAACAAGATTCATCTGCAGGTTAATTCAACTCATACTCCGTTTTAATCCTTCATGAGTATGCACTACCTATGATTTCTACAATAATATACGTGACATGAAATAAGGAGACGAGGAAGTAGTGGTATCGTTCGACGTTCTTTCGCTGTTCATTTGCACTCCGAACAAACTGACCTTGAACGTACTGGCCGATATGTTGCGGAATAATTCGCAATGACAAGAACACACCAAGCTTTCCACAGTGAACGCTGTGGATCCAGTACAACTTTGCACATAAACTTGCTTACTATTAGAAGATAAAGTATATCAACAACTGCTATCAAGACCGCTTGCTGAAGTCGTTATGCAATTCTTTGAAGGAACTGCGTTCCAGGAGTACTGCCCAACAGTGTAACTTAGATACGTGAGTGGTACGTTTATTATCATTAGGCATGCGGAGATGGACAGTTTCCACGAGACCATCAATACGGCAATAAAGGAACTTCGATTCATCAAAGAAGTAGAAACCAACGCATCACTGCCATTCCTGGATGTACTATTATTGAGGCATTCTGATGGAACTACACAGACGACCGTATATCGCGAACCAACAACCACCAACATTGCACTGTCGTTTAAGTGACAAAAATGTGTACAAACCTTAATTCGTCGAGTAGTCATCCACTGCAGTACGCCTGAACTATAAAAAAGAAAAGAACACCTTGATAGGTTATTCACTTCAAACCTAGACTATTGATAAACGCGTGTGCCAAGAACCGACCAAGTGTTGTTCTTAACTACATGAGAGACAAGGTCGTCACCTTGTCTCAACTAAACGGAATCACAGAGGCAATTGAGCACACCAAAAATCTGGAGTCAAAATCGTCCACAGACCAACAAACAGCCTTTGAGGTAAGACTTACGAAATCAAAGATCCCGTGATCCTGGCATCCATTGTATTTTGTCGACTCACTGCAGCTCGTGCGGTAAACATTAGAGAAGAACAGGCAGGGTTTCGTCCTGACCGGAGATGTATAGATCATATTTTTACCCTTCGTCAAATGTTGGAGCAACGTCATGTGTACCGTCCGCCGTATTCTTCGACCATGAAGGTGCGTTCGATTCGGTGGATCGATCTACACCCTTAGAGTCGCTTAAACGCAGGGGTGCACTGACCAAGTATGTGAACATACTGTCGGCGCTTTATTCCCATACTTCAGCTCAGGTTAGGGTTTACGGTTAACTGTCTGATAGTTTCAGCATCAGGAGCGGCGTTCTTCAAGGCTGTCCCCTTTCACTATTTTTGTTTAACTTTGTCATGGACGAAATAATGGAGGACTGTCTGCGGCACTCGAATGATGCCGGTGTGGGCCGCCTACCTGGTGAAAGACTGACTGGTTTTGATTATGCTGACGACAAGGTGTTAACAACTTTCAAGCGGTACAAGCAACGCTGAACGCAATTTCGCACTCTACTGCGTACTTCGGAATGCGTTCTGCAGCTTCAAAATGCAAAGTACTTCTGCAATATTGGTGTGATTACGTAGATCTAATATTAGATAATGAAGTCATGGAAGTTGTTGACCGGTTTGTATATCTGGGAAGCTGCATCAGCGGCGACGGCGGAGGTGTAGGGAATGAAACAGAGGCGCGTATTTCTAAGGCTCGAGGGTGTTTAGTAATCTGAGGCACTTATGGCGACAGAAAGGTATCTCTCTGAAACCTAAGGGTCGCGTATATCAGACAACAGTGAGGGCTGTATTACTTTACGACAGCGAAACATGGCCGCTCAGGGCAGAAGACGTGAACCGTCTTCAGGTGTTTGACCACCGATGTCTGCGTTCAATCGTCTGTATCGGGTGGCACCAACGAGTAAGCAACGGGGAGGTTAAGAAGCGGGTGTTTGACACTGATTGTCAAACGAGTTCTTTTATTCAGTCACTACATTTGCATAGACTTAGATGGTTAGGTCATGTACTGAGAATGCCAGCTAATCGTTTGCCACACCGACCACTGTTTGCCGACGCTTCGACCGATTGGCGTAAGGTGCGAGGTGGACAGATGATGACCTATCGTAGACAAATGAAATCGTTCACGAAGGGGTTGGGCATTGTAGGTCGGGTTTGTCTCTCGGGCTGGAGCCCTCGCGACTCACAAAGTCGATGGCTTGAAAATTTGGGTGAGATGGCGGCTAACCGAGCTCAGTGGCGCGAGTGTTGTCGTTGTTTGATCGAGTTGTCTGTGAAGTGAGTGCAGTTAGTGACGCGGGGCAGTGAAAGCCGTGAGGAAGCTGTCTTGTTGATGACGTCTCAATTTAATTTCCAGCTTGGTTGTTTGTTTTCGATGTATACGCACCTTGATGTTGTATGTCTGAATGTAGACGTAGCTATTTTTAGTGGTTAGTTCCCCCCTTCTTTCCCTTTCTTTTCTTCTCTCTTTCTATGCAGGGTTTGCTTTTTACTTCTCTTCATGGTTGTGTGGCGGTTAAGCATCAGTGTGAACCACTGATGTATTGCTGTCTATGATGATGATGATGAAGGCGCCTACACCTTGCAAACAAACAACCGAGCTGTAAGTGAAAGTTGGGCGTCATCAGCAAGACAGCTTCCTTACGGCTTTCACTGCCCCGCGTCACTAAGTGCACTCACTTCACAGACAATTCGGACAAACAACGACAACATTCAAGTCATTGAGCATCGTTCTGATCAGAGTCCCTTTCAGTTTGACCTAGATATCATTGAGAGCCACTTGGTAGAGAGTGATCATCAAAACACTATTTAGACGCAGTGACCACTGCTCACCTTTGATCTCATCTACTACTGGCTGCAAAAACCAACAAAAAGTCCACAGTTGTAAATGTTAATCATCTGATTTTAACAGCCTGAGAAGCTACCTAGGATCAATTTTTCTTGATTATGACCACGTGGACCAGAAATACTGCATGTTTTAAAACGCAATCGGACGACTTAGTCGTACCCAACAAACTGTACACTTTCTCTCATCGCTTACCCCTTCCACGCAAAATATGTCGTCTCCTCGATAACCGTTCACATTTATTCGTGCAGCATAAGCTAACGAGGACTTAAGTGTGTTCCACATTGCTCGAAATAGGTGCACACAGGAAATCTAAGAACACACCAAATTCGTACAAGAAAAAATCCTCCCAAGAGCCCGCGAGAACTAGAACTTCTCAATTTAGCATATGCGCTGACCAAAACGGAATGAACCTTCAGCTCCATCTTTGCGACTGCTCCACTAGGAGACTTCACCTGACTCCTTAGCTGTGGTCGAGTTATTCAGGGAGTACTTCGGTAGTATACAACGTTGCACCGTCGAACTGGCACTCTATCCTACCGCTGCAGAATTTCCGGCAACCACTGGTTACCGCTGAGTTTTCTGTGCTATAGGTAGAAGACCTTTTATCCAAGGTCAATTCATACAGTGCAATTGGTCCTGATAAGTTCCATCCCAGAATTCCCGAAGAAGCAACTGCTAATCCGGCAGAACCCCTTCATAAACTGTTTAACCAGATACTCCGGACTGGCATTCTCCCAGTGCATAGAAAGAGGCGACGATCACACCCGTCTGCAAAGTGGTTGATTGACATTCCCTGGCTATTTGTCGGTCAATCAGCCTTACTAGCAAAATGGAGCGCTCATTAAACCGTACCCTCCTCAGTAATTTCTTATCAAACCGTCTTTTATCTTCTACCCAGCATGGCTTCCTTCTTAACCTGTCATGCATAACAAATATGCTTATCTTCATGAACAGTCTGACAGAGGCTAAAAACAACGGTCTCATCTTGGATGCTATATTCTTTGATTCCGCCAAGGCTTTTGATCGTGTTCCACATGTCCCCATGAAACACAACCTGGAAGCCCATGGTATTCAGAGAGAGGTTCTTTGATGGATTACCTCTTTTCTTGGTAATGAAACTTTTACAGCTAAGACAGGTTCAGACCCTTCGTCTCCCTCCTTGATTTCTGTTAGGGTTCCTCGAGGGTCAGTGCCAGATCCATTGTTATTTTTTTATTCAACTCAGCGAGCTTCCGGACAATATTTCCACCAACGACCATCTATAAGCCGATGACCTAAAAGTCTGGAATGCCACTAATTCCAGTCATCATCATCATCATTATCATCAGTGCACTACAAACTGAACTTGACGTGATTAATTGCTAGTCGAACGACTGCAGTATGCCACGAAATGACAATGTGCGTACACATGTCACTCGGAAGGGACTCTGGGAACTCCTCAGGATTCATAGTGCGTTCAGCACAATCATCAAAAATCATCAGTAGCACAGTAGATATCAATAAAATAGATCTGAAGTAAGACCTAGGCATTTGGTTGTCGTCTAACTCATCATTCGCGTGCCACCACGAAATAGCGGCAAAAAAAGGGTTTGTTACTCTTAATATGATTAACCGTGCCTTTCCCCGCATGGACAAGAAGACGTTCCAAACGATTTACGGGGTTTATGAGGCCGTGCATACCGATCTAAAGAAAGACATACTGACCGCTGAATGTGTCCAACGTGCTCCTATCAAACTAGTTACGGGCTTAAGAAATTTCGCGTACGAGTCTCGACTTGGAATTCTTGGTTTATATCCACCTGAATTCTGACACACTTGTTATTTACAGTTGGTGTCGCTGAACAGCTCGTTGTCGTGGCGAATGATCATGACCAGCTAGGACGTAACACGAAGCTTTCCAAGCTCCATCTTCAAACCTTCCTTGGGTAACAGTTCTTCCTCATAGGATTATTAACAACCCTCCTTCTGGAGTCGTTAGCAGCGCATTTAGAGATCGCTTTAAAGCATTACTTGATTCTAATAACTTAAAACACCACTGAGAGTAACCTTACTCTGTTTTTAGCATTTACTGTAATCCCTAAGAGCGGTGCTACACTCTGAATTCAGTGATTACCTCCCAGATCAACAGAAGCCGTCTGGATGCCGAACAAGGAAACCGACTGGATTTAGATACCTTGGGCCTTTGTCTCAAAACCATACATTAATCGTTGAAATCCAAAGTAAACGGTGTAGTGGCCTACTCAGTCAAATGATCAAAATGATCACAATATGATAGTATCAAAGAAGAGTCGTAAAGGTAATGGATAGATTCAAAGGTAGACGTACCAATTAAACGGGAGATATATCGGTAAAATAAGAACGACTCACTGATAAGTCAAAGTCCGTCAGATTGAACAGACTACCACAAGAAAGAAAGATAGCGCCCGTGATGAGATTGGTTGGACGACCGATAGATTAATTCCGACGAGAGATAAATAATGAGATTTGTCGCAATAGCCGGTTGATTTAGTTAATTTCCAACTCTCCAAAAATATGTCTACTAGCGACACTGGACGCAGAGAGAACGCAAGGCTCGCGAACCGAAAAGTGAATGATTTTTATTTATCGATTATTGATTAGTTTGATTAAGTTGGTTTAAACATTGGCTGTATACATGAAATTGAGGAAGGTAAAAGGTGTGAATAACAAAAAGAATTATGAAATAGAGAATAGTGTACAAAACGTTACAATGTCAACAATGAAGGTACATGGGGCCATACATGGGTCTATACGTGTCCGACTGTTAACAGCCATCTTGGAATAATCCAGTTATCTAGTTGCCTTTTGACTGGATTACCCCAAGATGGCCGTTGACAGTCGGACACGTATAGACCCATGTATGGCCCCATGTACCTTCAT
>LUCH01002693.1:0-17608 GCA_013368495.1 Paragonimus heterotremus
GTTGGGTTTCGAGCCGTCAGTGCAACAGGTTGAGGCTGGTGCGTCATGTGTTGTTTCATGTGTGTGTCTAATCCCTGTCTGTCCTTATTTGTATGATGTATTTAACTTGCATGTTTTACGTTTGCGACTGATGAGAGTAAATGAAATGTTAACGTATTGCAATATGTCTTCTTTCTGCTCTAATGTAATGACGAGTTGTCGGGGTGTGGGTAATTTTGTGTTGAACATCACTGACATTGACACACTGATCAACACGGTTGCCACATGAAACCGTGTCCACAATGCTAGTCTCCACTGTGGCAACGATATACCCTTATAACGAGCTCTAACAAGATCGGAACTCAGGTTTGGTGCTTTTTATCAAAAGGAGATGGCTAGGAGGTCTATCTGAATACAAAGGCTATGATCAGATGTGAGTGGCGTCCAACTCGAAATTAACCAAATGCCCGACTACTCATCATTAAGGACATATCTCCCGGCGAATCTGCCAGAACCCAATATTTAGACTTCTAAGAATCGTCGATTGCCAACTGGTAAATATTATTGTTAACCGACATTAATTATCTACTCACTTGCGTCGCTGTTGTTCGTCTTGATCATCCAAAGTCAACCTCATGTGAGTCGCCATCTGACTTTATCTAGATGCCTGCTAGCTGTGCGTCAGTCAAACATGTGAGGAAAGTCGAACGGCGCTGGTTATAGTATTCACCTGGCAAATCGATTGATAAATTTTTAGGGTATGTGTCTTACTCATACACCTCTTCCGTAAACTGCATAGTAAGACGGTTTAGACTAGTTAACACTTGTGGCATTTCATTTCTTGGTAAAATCACTCACTCTGCTAGTCGAGAATTAATTCTAGGGGAAACAGCGCCAGGTAAAATTAACCCCCATCGGTGTAAATATGCAAATTAGTCTATTGATAACCTGTGCCCATAATACTGCTTTCACAAGCTGCTTGGAATGCGTTGTGAAAATCACCAACTTTGGGATTTTTAATGAAATCAACACAACTGTAAAGATTACGATTGTTTATCCATGTAGCGGGTGTACGGATTAAATGCTTACTGACCAAAGTTTTTGCTGTTAGTTAGGAGATATTTCCAGACAGCTAAAGGTCACAAATGCTTCGGCGGTTCCAGCGAGGAACACTGATAAGTTCTGCTGCATATACGTATACCGCCCAAGTTACCAGCTAACGGTAATAAAAAACAACTGACTACACGGATGCTGGCCAGCCATTGATCACAAGTAACCGTCATGTCTATGAGCCTTACCAGTCAGCAGTATGGATAGTCCCGCGGTCATCAACCTGGTAGGTAGAACTTACTAGAGCTATTGTAGCCGTTGGATTTTATAATGTTTAGGTAAATTTGGTTCCGTCTGCCGTACCGCTTCATCTTGGAGGTGACTTGGCCTATTGTACGCCGAAGAATACTTTCCACGTGCGCACAGAGATATCTAGCGCAAAATTCATACCTCGCATAAATGTTCGTTGAATGGGGTTCTTTCCTCTTAAAATGTTCGTGTGATAATTTTACTTCAGAACACAATTAAAATTCTAGATACCGAATCGTGCTCAAACCTCTCAGTTGAGATTCGGCCAGATTAAACTGACCGGACTAGCAGAAGCTGGAAGACATTAGCGTGAATGAGCGTGGATGGTATTAAACAGACCAAAGCAATAGGTATAAACTACGTTACATATTATCGCAGAAGTATTGTTCATGAACATGACTCTCTCTCTCTGATCAGAGAACGTGATTCAGTAGAAACTGCTTACATAGGCAGAAAGCAGGCCGTAGTGGCTGGTCCACTGCATCAGTGATCCTTATTGGTCACTGGGCTATCTTCTTGTGTTGTGTATTGAATAATACTATCTTTCACCATGTCAACGCAGTTCCCTACTGGATGGGAGTACTGTTGTTGTGAGCCAAGTAAGCGAGTGGCACAAGGATTGTTTATTCGGTAAGTCAACACAAGAGGTATAAGCTTCAAGAAAAGAGGTATAAGCTTCAACACCACCTCGAGCACGTACACACCCTTGCACATAAAAATAATCTCGGATCACAACAGTTGTGAAGGCCAAGTTGATGTATAGAAAAAGTCACTTCTTACCGGAATGCTCTCCAATGTTCCCTCTTGTATTTACTCTCAGGTTAGTTCAATGATTAAATACATGCATTGACCTGACTAGTTACTCGCAATGCAGTATAATCGTTCATCCTCACTGTACTGCGACATGTGCTCATAGGCGTCATTACGTTTTTACCACTCTAAGCGATAAATCCGAGCATGGATTCGGCCAACCACAAATGTAACGATGACGGTGGAAACGTGAAACTTAACCTGTCTGTTACTTTTATCACTAATCGTGCAGTTCGTAAGCCAAATCCAAAATAAATCTAACTCAACTCTGAAATTCTAACCCCGTGTGTATTTAACTTCATCAACCACACAATAAGTTTGTCCGAGTGATTTCATTTGAGTGTGAAGACACATATGACTAGTCGGGCTTTCAATCTTATTAATAAGTGAGAAACGTCTGGAACCTCATATCAAATTGGGTTTGTAGAAAATATCATATGAGTTTGAAGTTAGCATTTACCTCTAATGGGAGGTGCTCGATTAATTGCAATACAAATCTTCAGGTATCTATTAGTGGTCGATAAGTCCAGTAAATCGGATGGTCGATGTCCATCAGAGCGAGCCACTAACAAATGAATAAACACAGTGTTTTCTCATTAGAAGTGGTCTACATAGATCATCCGTATTTTGTCTTGCTACAACTCGTAATTCTTCGTAACCATCCATTACGCGTGTACGTACGTTTCTTATTCGTGAAAAATACGGTGTGGCTAACGTGCTCTTTTCTTAGATTTCTCATCAAGCTGAATACATCACAATTTATATCACAATCTTACAGAGGAATCATTAAGGGGGTAAACGGAGAAGGGTTGGTTAGTGAGGTCAGTCAAATCACTTTCAAACTGTAATCAAGTGTCCATTTGAACAATGGGTCTTGACATACTAACAGGGCTGGGAGTTGACAAAGGCATTTCCAAAGCCTGAACTGTACGTTTCTGGACCTACAGGGGTGGATTGTATATGTGAATACTGATAGTCTCAGCCGCTGACGTTAACTCAGTAGATTAGGCGAATTGCGTCTATCACATTGACAGTGGGAATCAAATTCATCAGGTGCTACTGTATCGACTATTCAAGTTCGATCACATGAAAATTCTATCCAACTCTATCTTTCCCAAGTGTTTCTCCGGGATATTCTACCTCTCTTTTTTTTCCTGACCGTTAATTGGAGCTTAACCCAGGTGTTTTTGTTTTATCGCGTCACTTTGATAGTTGTGGGAACAGGCAATTGGTCCCGTTATTTCTGAACCCCTTGGCTGCTCGTCAGAACTCTGCTGGTTATGAATATTATACTATATGGTTATTAGCTCATTTTTAACCTGCTCGGCACCAGACTGTAATCCACTTGTAAACGATTTGTCAATCGAAAATGTTGAGGTTGTCAAATTATTCACCTCGTTAATTTTTCCAATAGTACGGTGATATATAGATCCAGTCTTGTTTTGGCTATATAGGATCATTAGTTTCTCGCTACGTGGCGCTGTTGACTAATTTCATTTTTCCACTGTTGAGTCAACCTGGGTGGTGTTCACGGATCCGTTCAGATAGGCACGTGGTCGTGCAGCCAACATAACTGGTTCCACAGGAACAAGTGAACGAGTATACACAACACGAGGCTGCAGAATCAGGCACTTTGTCTTTCAGACGGGCAAAAACCGGATTGGAAGTAATGCAGACATTGAACTTAGCTAGACAAAATGAATGTTGTGTGAACTGCACTTGAGAGCCTATGTGTGATAGATTAGGTTACCATATCGCCCTTGAAGGGTAGTCCGATGAATGATATTCTTTTGTGTTAGATGCAGCTTTTATTTTGTTCAGCCAATTGTTGCTGTTAAGATTTTTCCAATGTAATGCCGGTCGATTCTTCACTGCAGGTGCTCAAAGGATTCGAACATTCGCGTACACGACACCGACAGAGCATTGTATCCATTGCCGAACGGCATCGGTTACTACAAAATTCCGGTTATCCGGAGCCCTCGAATCCGAATGAGAAACGACAAACTTATTGGCAAAAAGCGTATCAATTGCTGATTGAAGAAAAAGAAACACAGAGCGCAAACGCAATTGCACCGGTTTTGGATGGTCGAGTCAAAATCTTATCGTGATTAATCATTCATGACTCACGGATAACCTGTAGCTTCATTTGGTGGGTTATTTATTCCACTAACCGACAAGGTGTTCAATTGTCACTTTTACAATCGATTTTCTTTTTTTATACATGGTTTCTAACACACGGGCGAGTGTTTGTTTCACTCGTCTATTTTGCTACTATAATGTTCCGTTGTTGAACAACTTACTCAGTTTTAGTTACACTTAATCGATTATTACGTTGATTTAGTACATTTATTTTAATAATTTCAAAATGAGAGATTTTCTATCACGCCAACTTTCTCATGTTTTAGCATCGACTTCATTCAAATGTAAAAACTGTCAATGTTTGAATGTAATGCCAATAGCAGTCAGCGTATGGATAAAATAGACGATTCGGTAACGACACAACGGTGAGCCAAACCAAAAATACGATTCGTACAGACACAACTAGACAGAGTAGAGTTTCTAAGAAGTAAGTTGTTAACACTAGAATGATCACAACTTTTCGCTGCCTGAAAAGACCGGAGTTCACTATTTTGTTTATTTTTCGTAACTGAAATTTGTATTCAAACATTGTCGGTGTCGATGATCGAAATCAGATTACCCAGGTCTCGAAGATTACAGTTATTCCCTAAACGCATATGTACTCTGTAAACTGCATTAATAATGAAATCAGTACTCTACGAAATATTTGCTAGAAAAACTACAAAGTCATCTATTCTAAGATGGAATCTCTGAAAAATGGATTGAACTGTTGATTGAAATAATAACAGCTTCGTGTAAATAGTTCATAATCCCCATATAAAAATATTTCAGCACATTTTGTTGAATAAAACAACTGTTTCTAAGTGTAAGAAATTTATACAACTTATGGAGGGACATTCGTAACTTTGGCTGTTATAAACTGTGACAGGAACTGTAGGTTAGTTTTTATCACTCAAGATAGATAGAGGTGCTGTGTTCCTAAGGTTCTTGGTCTTACACTTTCTCATTTACTAAAGGACGGTAGTTCTAGATAGTAACAAAGTTTGAACACCCAATAGTGGATAGTGTTTTCTACATGACTGATCGATTAGCTTTATAGGGAAATGTCTTTCGCTAATCTGTATACTCACAACTTGTTTAAAATGAATCCAGCTGTCTATGACAGGTAAGTCCCGAGTGTTCTCTCAAGCAGTAATGAGCCATCGTTTTGAAAACCGTTGACACTCACGAATTCAAACCACTGTGTCCACACGGTCAACCGAGCATCTGTTCTTGTCACTGAATTCAACGAGTTGCTTTCCTTTTTGGAATATCATCTTCTCAATATTTTATACAGGGTGGAAAGGCTATAAACAAGTGTTCCTCTTTTTGCCAGTCAGCGCTACAATAAATGCTGTCCAATACCATTTTAGCAGAAAATCGTTTCAAACTGTGGCTCTCCCTTTCTTTGGCAACATCCCATCTAATACTTGTTATCTTTGAGAATGGTTACCCTAAACGTGACAAAACAAAGTAATACAAACAGAGTGTTTCTTTTCATAGGGCCCACAAGTGTTGTTTAAGTCATCGGAATTCCCCGATCGCATGTAATTAAGTGTACTCTATCCTTTGAAGTGACACAAACCTAAGTATTTTTTCCATCGCTAGTAAGCCACCGTTGTCAGTGGACAGCGTCCAAGCCTTATGGACACAATAAACGTTTGGCGTATATTTTTGTTTCAAGTCTATTCTAATTTTGATCAGTATGACTGTCAGTGTTCTCCCGTTAACATGTTCGTGTCATCTCCGTCATATTTGGGATGGACTGACTGAACATGAATGTAAATCCATTTCATTTTCGCGGGAGTTGAAGATTTCATCTCGCTGCACTAAGGCGTCGGGTGATTGGGTGGTAGTTTTGAATTGTAAACCTGACAGCCAGCTTCGCTAACTTACCAAAATATCAGCTCTGTGGCAATGTACCCTCAAAGTGCAATTTGTGCTTGTGCGTACCATGAGCAAGTGCCTGTAGCTGCCAATCGTTCAGGCTGGCTACTGGCAATGGCAAGCTTGGGCGAATAGCGCTCCATCAGAAGGAAATCAAGCTGGACTCAAATGAGTATGCTCAGGATAACCTTTCTAAAGCGACTGTATAAACCAAACAGCGTGACTAATCATGCTCTTAACTGGAGAAATGATGATGGATACTATTTCAGGAAAAGTCAACGAAGTTCAGAACACCAGTCTAAATGTTCACATTTTTACACTTAAAAGGAAGACAGAAGGTAGACAGAAAGACGAAAGAGTCATTCTGGTGTTAAGGTATTGTAGTGAAAATCTACTCGATTCACGGTTTATTCAAACTTCCACACAATAGAAGTTGTAACATGGAGCCAATCCAAAAGTCACGTTAAGAGCACTACATCAGGATTGGACGAAAAGTTTCAATGTTAGGTTTCCGGTTATTCGCAAATTTCTTTTTTTTTGTTCTGTATTTCACCAATCAACGTACAGTTTGTGACTTTGTGTGTGCCAATACGATCAGCCAATGATAAACTGTGATTTCTTTAATACTGCTGTACACTCATAAATTCGGCTTCTTTTCTCATGAATATGACCTGCTTACTGCAACCAGTACGAGGTCTTTTCTTGATTACTTGTGTGGCTTAATCTGAAGGAATTAGATCGATTGGGAGTTCAGTATTCCATAGGCCCACAAATACCCTATCCTGTTAGCTGTTATTTGTAGTTATTTGAGTTCTGTTTTTGCATTATGTCGCACGCTAGGGCTATTTTGTGATGCACTTGGCTGTTTTCAGTTTTGTCAGTACTTTTCCTATAATGGCGGCCAAGTGATTCCAAGTTCTACCATGTGCACCTAGGTGTTCAAACCTTAAGTAATGTTTCCAACAAAAAACGTTTTTCCCCTCATATCGTTCATACTGTCAGCTACTGCAGGCCAAATACTCATTATACTTGATCTGAGCTTTCGAATGGAGGGACCTTTCAGTCAGTCACTGAAGTCACGCTTTGCTTTGTAAAGACCCCCCATGGATGCATTTCTCCTCAACAGGGAATTAAACCCTAGTCCAAATACCAACCGTTACGTCATTGCCCGTGTACTGAGCACGACTGAGTTGTCGTGTTTAAACACTTAGCTGCGATCACTCTCGAATGATGTTTATTTAGACCACTATTCAAACAGGAGCCAACATGGACAGTAATCGAAAACAGTATCCAGCAGATTAAATGAAACGAAGATTGGAATAGTGTGTATAGTAGATACGTGTTTATCAGGCTGCTAAGACAACAACAAAAAAGTTGTGAAGGGGTGTAGGAATATTTCGATTTTATCACGTCGGTCGAAAAATAAAGTACACTTTGAGGGTGAATATCAAACGCATGGCAACATTAGTTGAATGGACTGAGCATTTCAGTCATTTTTTCACTAAGCAGCTGGCTTGCCAACACCGACATACTGAAGACAACCACCCTGTTTTCCCACTTCCCTGTAAATCAAGTGGAGCAACTCAAAGTGGCTGGTTTTCCATCAAACACGACAAACATCTAATCAACACTGGATATTGGAAGACAGCCATGACAGTGTTCAAATGTCTGTGGTACTGTAAGACGAACAGTGAAAGTTTGTTTTGCATTAAATTTAACGTCCCTAGCTTCTCAAGACAGACATTAGACCTACTTCCGTTCAGCGATACCAACCTCAAGTGTCCCAACTTGTAGGGTCAAAGCATCAAGCGTACCAACGATTAGAAGATTTGGAACATGTACAATAAACCCAGAGAACTATGAGAAGAATAATGTTTAATGGTTGCAAAGGTGAACAGATAAGCCCGCAAACTAGTTTGCCGCAGAAGGCAAAAGCCAAGTCATTGGATATCATAGTCCCAGTGATCAGTAACAAGAGAAATATTGGCTTTTAGGCTGCAGAGACCTGACTGTTCGGGCGACCAATAGCATTACTGTCTGTCTAAAGTGGGAAAACTGAAAGAGACGTAAGAATGATTCGTTGCTAGGATAAAGTCAAAAAGGTCTCTATTCGGACCAACTGATGCCAAGGAAAACGACGGCCTACACAACAACGTTCAAGGCCAAATATTTATGTGCCATCCAACAGCTACCTTTTGCTTTTAAGTGATGAGATTAATCGTCGAGAATTAGTTTATACACAATCAATTGAACTACACTACCCCCACACTTTTCGGTCACTTTGAATGGGTTGCATCGAATCACAAAGGATCACAAAGAAAGGACGCCAGTCCACGCCGTAGAATGCACTTGTTAGATATAATTAACTTAAGCTACTTGCACATGATTAGTAGTGAAGATTTCCACTGTCAGATTCAATCGAGGCTGATTATACCACAAAGATGATTTCTTCGAAAGATACCAACCATGAGAAAGTATCAGTGTGCATAGAATAATACACACACGGTTAAAGGCTACGCACATGAACATGCCACTCACATGTTGAAACAAGACCGCAAAGTTTACTTACCACCGTCATCTGGGGTTAAGAAGATAAAGTAAACGACATGAAACCCCAGGCGGAAAAATCAGGGTATATTATCCTTCGCAAATTAATGATACGATCAGTTCTGTAACAAAGAGGTAGATTGCTTGATCGTCTTCTGATCTGTTTACTCGTTGCTGTTCCGCCTGGTCTGTATAAGCTTTGCTGGTTTTACGTCAGCAAATGGTGAGGATAAACCGAAATGTCAACACCTGAAGACATGTTCGCGCTTTAGTTTGAGAACTAAGATGGACGAACCTAAGCAGTGATTTTGGTTAGGTTCTACTGCGCAATGAGGTTAACACCACACACGAGTGCACAACCTAATATTACTTGCACCATTCATCATTTTCGACCAAAAGGTGTTTTATGTTCCATCATATCAAACGCCTCTTACCGTGAAGCACCAGCAGGGGACTGGAGAGGAACAGGAAGGAAATGTAACATCTAAGTAGTATTATAGATGAGACCCTATTATGGAGAATCAGGGTTTCGGCTGGATTCGAATCGGCGACAGAAACATCATGCCCAAACGCGGCAAGTAGTAAACAAAGAAAGCAGGTGATATATTTAAACACACACACGCGGACGTCTAACAATGAGCGTGAAAAATAGCTTTCACTCAAAACACAACGGTTTAAGCAGCTGTTCTACACTACTCACCAGGACGGTCCCCATTGAAGAAATGACACGCAGTCGGTACTGGCATCACATGCTCCCTTTGAATCATAACTTTCTATCGGAAGAGATAACACTGTATTTAGAAAGTCGTCTCCGTTTTTTGAAAGAAACGGACGCGGGACGTTCACAAACTCAAATAATGCGCAACCGTCGCACAATGATCTTATTTTGGACAGACGCTATTAAGTCTCATCACTACCTTAGGTGAATGAGAGATTAGCCGATGCCTGTTTGCCCCACCCATGGCGTGCCATGTGTGAGAAAACACAGGCATCTGGCACTCCATTTTTTTGGACTCAAATGAGTGGCAGAGGGGCGTGTAATGAGAACAGGTATCTGCCATGTCTGTCCGAAATCCGCGTCATTGTGTGACGACTGCACGTGCTCGGATGCGCGAATGTCTGCTCATGTTTCACCTAAATTTGACTGCTAGAAGCGCAAGCAAATTTTGAAGCGCATTGAGCTTTTCTATTGGTGCTGGGTCAAGTCCCGCTGACTATCAGCGCGGCAGTTCGGCGTTGAAAAATAGTTTATCACGTGAGACACCCAGATATCCATAACCGAGACAAGTTGAATGAATAATCGTTTCGGTAGAGGACCGTAGGTGTCCAGTAGACAACTGAACTGGGGCGGTTTGGGTTAGCAATATCACGGGTGAAAAAGTCAAGGTATTAAATCATGAATGTTGTGAAGTTGTCGAGAATAACAGAAGGCATGATCCCACGCCATTTTTGCGAGAAAGGCAAAAGGATGATGGGCAATCAAAGGATGTGAAGACCGACACTTGCAGCAATTAGATAATGAAGGCCTCAACAGCTGAGAAGTTTATTTCGGGCGGTGAAAAGACGCTTGGCTCGACAACGAATGCAGAGACTTTTCAGATACGTAAAATGCCGTACATTTGTTGTGAAAACTCGAAAAAAATACGCTGGTCCGTCCACGATATAGCAATGTCCTTAATAGAAATCGGATTATTCTCCTCGTAATAACTGACGCGGGAAATCTTGGTCCCAAAAATAACACGACTGTCCCTATGATCGGTTCTAAGATAAACCAAAAGACAAATGCAAAAACAGCTTTGTTCCGCTCCAAAAACGTGTGCGATAAGGAGAATATTACGAGGTACTTATACTGTGTATAGCGACCTACAAACATTCTCGAACCAAAAAACCGAAGGAAATTTACTGAAAATAATAGTTAAGGTCCATAATCCATCAATGGGCATAGCGGAATAAAAGTTGGATAGGTGGAAGGATAGTCGAGGTTACTTTTCGACTCTCTAACACCTCCCCACTGGAGATTGTTCGGATCAACCATAGGACTGCTTCCAAAGATCGACTAGAATTGGTTTGACCGGTTTGCAGCATCTGTTCGTCCTCTGTCTCCACCTCATGGGATACATGCGCTCATTGTCCTCTGACTGTAACGTCGGTTCTGTCGAATGTCCGGTTTCGTTAAGGCGTTCTTTCTTCAAGCCGAAAGTGTCCAGCAATATATCGAGTTGCGCGGTTTGTCCTCCATGGTCGTACAATGCATCTCCGCGATTCCGGCGAATCTGGTTTGCGTGCCTCACACATGTGACTTCGCCGACTTTCACTTCATGGAGGACTGATCCTCGCCGTCGGACGATTATTCCTTTCGTCCAGTTCAGCGGTCCATGAAACATGCGTACAAGAACCGGTTCGCCGACCGTGACGTACCGTGCACGAGCTCTATGTCTTTGATTGTACTGTCTTTCCATTCCTGCACTGCTTCCTCCCCTTTGGTTTTAACGCGAGATCATGATGTCAAAAACAGTCCCCAGTTTTCCAATGAACCTGCATTCTGCCGGCGACTTGCCATCCGGGACGTTCGGATTTTGGGTTGTCCGGTAATGGGTCACTGGGGTCGACAAAACATGGCTTAGTGGACCTTCTCCTCTGGCCTTCGAAAACGCTCGTTTCAAGGTGTCGACAAACCTGTCAGTTTGTCCGTTCGACTGGGGACGGTAAACTTGAGATCGCATGTGTTGAATGACTGGCCGTTGCCAGTAGTTTTCAGTGATGGAAAAATGAACTGAGATCCGTTGTCTGTGACCAACTTTTCTGGCAGTCCGAACCAGCTGGAGAGTTTCGATAATTTCTGTCTAGTGTTGTCCATATTCGGCTGTCGTAAGATGTGAACCTTCGGCCACTTGGTGTAGGCGTCCACGATAACTAGATGTGTTTGTCCATTGAGTGGTCCAGCAAAATCCATGTGGAGCTTTTGCCAGGGGCTTTGAGCTGCTGGCCAAGTGTGCAGTTCACATTTCACGGGGTGTTTTGCAGCCAGACAACATGATGTGCATTTGGGACAGTGCTTTTCAATTTGCTTGTCAATTCGTGGCCAACAGATAAAACTGCGCTCCAAGGACTTCATTCATTAATTTCAACATATTACTCGTCAGCTAGTTTTGGGTTCGTGTGTGCATCACGAGCTTTTCTGACCTTCCACATGGTGGTCAGGCTTGCGTGCTTTGTTGGTCCGAAGGACTATAGTGACTAGACCGTCGATCCATTCGGCTTCCTTCATGTCAGACAGATCAAAAGGAAGAGGCCAGACAAGAAGCAGTTGTGCCTGTGAGGTTGTGTTATACCAATGACCGCGTATGAGTGCTTAGGTGTCGTGACATCAGATTTATAGCTGTAACCTTACTGTCTTCCGCTTACGTTAAATAAAGATCAAGAAAGAAGCCCTCGAATAAAGGGCACTGTGACAGCCTAACGGTGAATCGTGATCAGAACCTATAATTCAGTACGGCCGAAAAATCCAAAATGCTGTCCCGGGGAGTGATGTCGATTTAAATACATACTGTGTGCACCGTTGGTCAAAATGAGATGTAAATGTTAAATTTGTTGCTCCCCTGAGTGGATTAGCCCGTTACTAGCAAACCATTCGAGCTTTTATGTCGGTGATCTTCAGAAAGTCTACTTTCTGTTTCCTCACTGGTCAATTCACTGAGCCAGGGAATCCAAGGGAGCTTTAAACCACCCTTGTTGCTCATGGGCGTAGGAAGCTGTTTGTCTAGAAGTAGAATGTACGTGCGATGTTAGGTGGATGCGGTAACAAACAGCCAGAACGCTGCAACGCACTGATCGTGTAGGAAGTCAGCCACTGCGGTGTCGATGTCGTCGCCATGATTCGGACTCATAACGATTGGTTCTGATTGAATGCAAGCGGTATCACAACGAAGCCTCACCAACGAAGTGGTCGCCACCATTTGCTTAATTACGTAATCGTGTGACAGCGCCCATTGATTACGTGAAATCGAGGAAGACTGGTGGAAAAGCATGGTGAATGGACCCATGGCTACGCACGTCGCCGACAAACTAAAATAGTTTTGCGAATCGCTTAAGGCAGTTTTTGGTCCATCCGTCCTGTTTGATGGAACACTAAATGACGATCACTGGCAACTTGTGCACACAGCATGAAGAGGTAATGACACAGTCTTTTAAAAAAGAAAAGCTGCGGGTGAATTTTTGAAAGAAGATGACTCAGTAATGGATCGTACAATGCCCCTGTTGGTCCACCCAATCCGGGAGCATGAAACAGTTCCTAGAGTATTAGATGAATTGTCTTTTATACTTTTATTTAAAGACAGGAGGAGTAATCGAAGCGCTGAGGACTATCAGAGCATCAAATCTGCTGAGTATCGTGAATATGCCCGGTTTAGTCATGAAAAGAAACGCGTGGCAAGCAAGCTCGTTCTGATGAAGTTTCAAGAGAGTTTCTCTCAAGAAATCCGTCCATCTGAAGTCTTTGAGATCAACGTTTCCGAGGAGCAATGTGGAGTTCAGTCGAGTCGAAGTACGAATGACCTGGTGAATGCTGCTCGACAGATCCAAGAGAAGTGCCGTGGACGAGGCCAGTCGCCATACTCCCTCCTTGTGAATTTCACTAAAGCGTTTGATTCAGCGAGAATGAGACATTGTGAACGGTGCCTGGTAAGTTTGAATGTCCAGGTAAAGTGGTCAATTTAAAACATTGCACTCAAAGTTGGCAGTGTAGCTGTAATCGTGTGTTTTGACATACGTAAATCTTAACATTGTTACTGCCATGAAGCAGGGGTTTCGTTAGTTGAACGCAATAATAATAATTTCTTTTTAGATCGGTGCTCAATTTGTACACCGTACAAAGGGAACCTGGTGAATATTCGACACTCTGCACCAGTTACATGATTCAACTATCCACATGTTGCTATTGGCAGATAATAGTAACAGCGAAGGCGGACTGCAGGGACTGAAGAGGTGTTTACGACGACGGCGTCCAAATCTAGACTGGGCATTAACATCAGTAAGACACTCTCTTTAGATGGTTAAAAATCCCCAGGTGGATTTCTTAATCCACCTTTGTGTGCACAAAAGCGCTTTGTTCAGGCGTTGAGGTTGCTATGGCCAACCACACACACTATGACCGATCAAACCGTCATGGTTCCAGTGGCGTCATAATGATGGCGTAATCGTACCAAAACGTTGTTTCCGTGTATGCCGATGACGTGTCTGACCTCACTCAAACTAGCTACTTGTTTTTGTCCTTTTCGCCCTGACAACTCTGTGTCATATAAATTGTTGTGTAATTAGCCTGATGATGAATAACCGAAAACGAGCTTGTTCGCTACACTGTTGTTTTCTGACATTCTCTTTAGTTCAGCCTTCTCTGAGGATACGTATCATACCTACATATAAAATCCGTGTCAATGGCAATAACGTGGTTAGCTACGGACTCCTGAAAATCGTGTCAGAAAATACCGCATCTTGAAATTTAGGAAAAACTGCTAGGCTAAATAGCCATAGTATTGCCCACATCGTTATACGACAGTGAGACCAGGACTCTGTATAACCTAAGTGCACGGAATCTAGACGACCCTCATCCGCCAGCTCTATGGCGCCTTCTGGGAATTGGTTGATCGGATACGATCCAGGCCAACGAGGTACTTTGAAGAGCAGAGGTGGAAGGAACTAAACTTGAGTTGATTTTCAACACGTATGTTGAATGACTGAGAAACTGGACCCGAAGAAGTTGTTTAGCGCGCATCCAACAACAGGCAAGTGGAATCCCAATGTTTATTATGCAGGTAAACCTTCTGCGTTCTACTATCGATTTTAGCTCTCAGGAAGACCTGTCCTTGAACCAGACCATCTGGAAAAATACGATCCATAGAAGCACCCGAAAGTTTCGTGAACTGTGGTTATGAATTTAAGCGCGTGATGAATCGTGATGATGTGATTATATGACAGCGTTTCGAATGTGGCCGTGAATAAGTTGACAGTCTAGGATTGGCAAATCATCAATATACACACAGCGTACCGTCAACGAAATGATGGGGAATGCAGTAGAAGCAGGTAGGCTAACTAGATTACATACTTATATACTTCTAGTCTAGTTTGTGTTAACCAGGGACCACTTTTCGTTGGCAAATCCGTCGCTACCCCTTTCATAAATTAACACCCCGATGATTTCTTACCTTTTGTGTTCTTCAATCATGTTGATGCACTACAAGCTGGATGTCCAATTTGATTTTCCAGTTCAAATTTAAATCATTTTTTCCCAACATTTTTTTAGATTGCAGTCATATATGCTCCCCTAAAAAAAACTTTTCTTGTGTCAGATTTAAAATATTTTTTCTCCTAGCTTAGAAATTGACACTAGAAAGTCTGCATAGATTGTTCTGTAGATACTGACCTTATCTACAATCTAGCATATAGCGTGCCTAACAGACAAGGGCCGACTGGACTGCGTATTCTCCCAGTCAACTGCTTCCCTGTCTTACTCATTTGTGTTTAAACTGGATATGGGATGTGTGAATGGGATCGCAAATGGTGCAGCTCAAGCCACTTGTGATGACGTTTATGGGTAGGCACACTCTGGTTTCGATCACTGTGAATAAAACCAATCCAGAAAAACCAACCATATTCCTGTGCGGTTATCGATCCAGGGCAACAAGGGATTTCCGAGAACGAGGCTATATAAACATTGATTGTAACTTTGAACAAACGTGTTGTCTGTGCAAGTGTACTAAAGATTTACGAAACAACTCAGAATAAAATGGTGAGTGTGTGTAACCTGAGTTTTAAGATATTCATACCGCCGTGAGGTTCTACACTGTTGTAAACTATCATCAACATTCCAAAAAGTTTTATAGGTCTGAACACTCTATTCCATAGTACATACCTCACAATTACGTTCCCGATGAACTCTCGACTATATATGTATGTATAGGTATGTACTATGGAATAGAGTGATCAGACCTATAAAAGTCTTTGGAATGTTGATGATATTTTACAACAGTGTAGAACCTCACGGCAGTAATTTCGACTTTAAGGTCAAGAGATTTATTCCTTGAGAAAGCCGTATTACCTCCTCGATAGTAAGTTCGAATTCCATCAACTTAGCCCAAAAATAACCATCCATGAAGCCCACCAAACTTCGAGGAAAACTGAAATTAAGACTGATAATCGATAGTTTTCTGGGTTTCATCTGCATTAAACTTCGCTGACAGAAGTGAATAGTAACTATGTCCGGACCTCCGGTGGACTGCCAGTTAGTGAGAAGCGATTAGAAAAGTGTCTAGCGGTTTAGCAAATTCCGTTGCCCAATCTTTCCAGACTACTGGGACTACCAAGTTTAGAAGGTAGAATTTGTGTACTAATGGCTTTTTTTCATTTGATTCTATCTTGAAATAATGCGATTCGTCGTTTGCTACGATGATGCCCGTAATGCACATCTACGTGTTGTCTATCAAGTTTATTGGCAACTGAGAAGTATTATCATCCTCAGATGCAGCACAAACACAAATCGCTGGTGATTAACTATCACACAACCATGAAAAACAAAGCTCTTGTAAAAAGGCTTTTATTCATTAAACAAATAAGCCTGTATAGAAACGTTCGATTTCAACGTGCTCGAACATTACTAACAAACCTAGCTACACGTGAAAGTAGGACGTCATCAGCAAAACAGCCTTCGCACGGTTTTCACCGCTCAGTGTCATTACTCGCACTTACTCCACCAACAACTCGATGAAACATCGCGAACATTCGCGCCAACCAGTCTGATTAGCCACTACCTCATTTGAAGTCTCCAGACATCGACTCTATGATTTACGAGTGTCTTAGTCCGAAGAACGAACCCAGTCTACAATGGTCCACCCCTTGATGAATGACTTCAGTTCACCACGTCAGATCATCACCTGTCTACCTTGCACCTCAGCCAGTCAACCGCAGCATCCAATGTGTGCCTCAGCTGTTAATCGGGCAGACTAGGCAAACCACTTAGTTAGTTATAACCCAAGAACGGCAGGATGATGACGCAAGAGAGAGTGGGATGGACTGATCGTGCCCTGATTTGTGAAACAACCGCAGTCTTCATTGTTAAGGGTAAGCGTGTGATTCAGCGTGATGATTGGACACGTTGGGTTTCACCGACGTTCTTTGAACTGCTTAGGATGTAGAAGTTGAGGCATTCGTACTTCCGGAGTAATAGATTCCTTATTCGTTTGACTTGAAACCAAACATTCGGTATGGCTGATTAACACATGTTACAGGCGATTCTATACACACCATGAGCAGCTAGCAGACAACCCCGGAGTCTTTGTTCTTGACTGGCAAAAGCGCAGAGCTCCCATTTAATGAAGACTCTGACTGCTCCATTGAGCAAAGTGGGTAGGTATCGCCTACCTGGATGGGGTCCTCGTGATCACTCAAACCGCTGGTTAGAGACGCTATCCGAGATGGCGATGTGTCGCAGTCAATGGCGTGCCTGTATCCATACCATTTCTAGTTCTTCCGCTTAGTCTTCTTTTATTAATTTTCAATCTTCTCATTAACGTTTTCTTCTATGATATTCCACATCACTGTTGAAGTGAACAGCGGCCCGAGCCACAGTACCTTTTGATCAGGCTCATGACTGTTATAATGATGATGATGATTAATCACCAGTATTCAGAATAGTGCTGAACAGGTTAACGATTCTTGTGATTTCAGCTTAGACAGAAGTCCTAATCGTGAGGCCGTCGATTGCAGTTAACAGACAGTAGCTGTGCCTCCTCTTAAGGAGGTCGTGCAGTCTGGATGTTATTCATAAGCCAACGTGTCTGACCGCCTGCACTTGCTATTTCAGTCGTGCCTATTATGAGATCAACACAATTACCTCGGGAAGGAGTGACCAGAGTTC
>LUCH01002693.1:29326-43314 GCA_013368495.1 Paragonimus heterotremus
CTAGGAATGTAAGCACTTGTGAACATCTGCGGAAATGAACGTCGAAAACCAACGTTTAGTATGGAAGATTTTTGTTCGTACCTACTGATCACCGTATTATTGACGGCAGTCGAGACAAGATTCCTATTGATCCGCATCTTTTCCTCGATGTAGATCATATCACACTGATTCCAGATTCGCAGTATAGCAAAAATATCTGGTGGCGCGGTCCCTGGTGAACAGACAGTGACAAGAGTATGGACTGTCAGATGCAGTCGTCCACATTACTGACTGACGTGCCAAAATCCTGAACGTGAATATCTTGATGTGAATTGACATGGTGGAGTGCACTTGCGAGACTTGAATTCGAACGTTGTATGATGTCAACAAAGCTTATGGTAACGATCACTACGTTGATGTGATGAGCGTACTCAAGATCACGTAGGTGGGGGACGACTGTTACTACGGGTCTGCGATCCCTAATTTAATTGAAGCTCTGTCACACTACTATTTAGAAGTCCGACTCGGCAACAGAGGATTTCAGTTAAATGCACATTTTGACGTTGGAGCAAATGACCTGACTTGCAGGGTGTTATCAAGGCTACTGATGTAATCGGCGGGGTCAGTTATTTGCTGAAGAGACATCTACTCATGTGTGACTAAGATGCTGCGAACGAAAATTGGGATACGCTGTAAAAATAATTGACGAAACACTGCTTCTTCGTCCATGGACCAGGCGTCCAGTAATTGTAACAGATATCTCAGCAGCTGTGATGACCAGTTTCCTCTCCAGTAATCAGTTGTTCAAGTCGTTTCTGACTCTGTAGGGCACCCCAGTACTGGTGCTTTCATAAGAATGTGTTGGATATGGATTCACAGTTGAGCATCTAGCTTCTTGAACAATCTCGATGAACAACGTCGAGACGATGTGAGAAAGCAAACTGTACGGATGTGTAACATGTCTGATCGCAGCTTGAATTCCAGGAACTATGAACCAAACATTGAGATCATTGTTCCAACGAGGGGGAAGGTGCATATCACAAAGGCTATTCGAACAGTCATTTAGTTGACTGGTACCAGATATTATCATAGGGGGATACAGTAAATGTGAGAATGGGCAAAATTACAGGATGCATATGAGTTGAAGTCCTAAACATCTGGTTACATGAACACAAGAGATAGATAAACCTAGCTGTTATGAGGCGCGTCCCCTAACAGAACAGCCAGGGCGCATCATGCCAGATCGATCGGCCGGCCCAGCACGGATGGTTTGGTCGTGGGTGGTGGTACTGTTCTACTCAGCCAATCAGATTGCAGGTGTGCGGTCGAACGCATGTGCGTTATCTGGAATGGTTTTTTTCCTCGCGTTGCTTTCTGATGTTCCCTGCAACGTGGTTTGTTCTGACGCCGTGACTGTCATATATGACTATTCCATATGAATTGCTCTGTGTCTGTCACCTATCTATGGTAATCCTTCCATCCTATAAATGTAGGGCCTCGGTGGCGCAATTTTGTTTCGCTCTACCAATAAACGGTGTTGCCGCGTCTCTTCTCATTTCTCGATTTTGGGTCAAGCGACTGAGCGCGTAACAAAGGCAGCGTTCCACTATTGATCTATGGAGTGTGTTGAACGGTATGTATTTCATGACTTACTGGACAACTGTTAGAGGCTAATGAACTGCTCCCTTCGGATATTGTGATGTGTGGGCTGTGCAGACCTAACAGTAGCCCAATAGTTGATACTTATTACAAGAAAGGGTACGCGGGTGAGAAATGATGCATATAACTATAGAAACAAGAGGATATAGACAGCTTTGTGAGACTCGCCTATAACAAAAAATCAATATCCATATAATGGTGATGGTATCCGGATTTACGCCGGGGGACTTTGCCGGGTATTTTGAAGGAGTATAATCGCGTTACTACTATGTGGAGTTGTGAGGTGTGGCATGCGCATAGTTGTTGAAGCGTTCGGGTGGCGTAGCGTTAGAAATTGTGTCGTGTCACGCCTCTGCGAGTTTAGCTACTCACGTGTATGGGCATCATACACTGGTTGGTTAGCGCGAATGAGGATCACCCAGTGAATCTGTATGTGTGGTCGCAGTTGGCGTTGGTAACCACTGTTTACTTACAGGCGAACGTGGTTGAGACTTCAAATGTGATGTCTATCGTGTCCAATGTATGGTCAATTGTGCAGTGATTAACACGGTTGCCCCATGGAATCGTGTCCGGAATTCCAGTTGAAAACGTGACAAGAACGTGCACTACTGACAGGTCTAACACGAGAAAAACTTGTCCAATGCCTCTTTTCGAAAGAGGCTAACAGGACAGTCTACCTGAACGCGAAAGCTGCAGTCAAATGTGGATGATGTTCAGTTTGAACTGATAGTCACAGCACTGACACAAAAGACGTCGTTGACCGTGGGGTGAATGACAGTGAGAAGCATCAGGCGGAGATTGTGTGTACGACCTGGATCACGATTATCAGATCACGTGTTGGCCCGAGATGTCCGTAAATGTCTGCCTATGTAGACTCGGCAGTGTGTGTGTGTGGGGAGGAGGACATACTTAAAGAGCAGATATTGCTGACCAGGCGTGAACTAAATGAATGACGTTGATTAGGCCGTTAAGTGTGGAAAACGTAGGGCGTTGCAGGCTTGAACACCAGTATTCACTTGCACATAACAATAATCCCGAGAAGCTCAAGTTATCAGTGCCCGGTTCATGCATAGAAAACACCGTATGTTGCAGGAGCGCACTCTACTATTTCATGTATTCTTCGTCGGTTACTTCCCTAATTAAATATGTACCTTCGCCTGAATACACAAGAGCAACATAGCGCGACTGTTTATCCTCCTCCTACGCCTACTTATATATATATATATATATATATATGAGGAAAACGAAATTCTTGTTTCATTGACTTAAAAATGCTTTCTGCAGGACCATCGAGGCGAGGGGGAACATGCACAACCTAAAAGAATCCGGGTTATGTTGGATACTTTTTGCTTTGTGCCAAGTCTCACATCCTCCATGGACTTCCAAGTAAGTGCCGCACCACACAGGCAAGACACGATGGCAATTACATAGCCAAGTCAGTCAGCGCTTCACACTTTGACTAGGTGGGTCGGAATTAGATGAAACAATGTCTCAATTTTGCGAGAATATCGTGGTGCTTCCAAAGCACCTTAACTGTCAATCATTCTATACTCAACTGGCTCCTCCTCATCATCATCATTAAGAACAGCAATACATCAGTGATTCGCGCTGGTAATCAACTGCCTCACCACCATAAAGAAAAGGGCAAGCCCTAGCCAAGAAATGGGGTGGTATATAAATACTGAAATCAGATATCTGTATTCAAACATTCAACATCAAGGTGGCTTCACCTTGCGGAAAAACAACCCAACTACGAATAAAAATCATCATCAAGGCAGGCGAATTACAAGCCTCAAGGCCGCGCGTCATTAAGTGTATTCAACTGGCTAGAAATAACCTAAGGCGTGGGCATAACAGCAGTACATTCACGGTGTAAGAACAATAAATAAGTATTTCGGAAGCATTCATCAACATGTGGTACCTTCACAGTCAAAATTCATGGTTGCAGTTTGATAATTTCATAAGGTTTCAACTTATTGCGTTTTCGAGTATAACAAAAATATGCACTACTGACGAGCTCTAACAAGAGCAGAACTCGAGTCTAGTGCTTCTTTTCGAAAGAGGCTGGTTGGAAAGTCTGAATCTGAATGCGAAGGCTGCGATCAAATGTGAGTGATTTCCAACTTGAAATTCACCGAATTCCCGACTACTCACCAGTAATTTACCGTGCTTCTTCAAGAATTTCTGTATCCTAACGTTTAGCATTCAATGTATCCAAAGGTCTACCAGGATTTATCTAACTTAGTGGTCCGCATGTCCGTCAACAAAATTCCGCTTCACTTTAGGCGTAATCAAAGAATATAATGGCAGGTAAGATTTGATCGGTTGACCATAAACTATGTAGTAGGGTCTAGGGAGGACCACAGTCGACAATATACAACAACATACATCAATTCGAAATCGCTGCCACTGACCAAACAAGAACACTGCGATTAACTTGATAAAATACACTGCCCAGAATTTAGGCAAGAGAGTATACACGTGCTTTCAAGTCTCGGGTCGAACATTATAAGGTCAAGTCCTCCTGAGAAAACATTTCTAAAACAATTGACCGAGCGTTTTTCAGCGCTCAGACTATACGCATCAGATATATATTACGCTTAAAGTGCATTAACCTCTCTCAGACTGGTTGTCCTTTAAAGGACGTATTCTGAAGATATATCCATTCGCTTTGTATTTGGTATCTCTGTATCCATCTTGGGTGTAACTTCTCAAGAAAAACAGTAATTTGTTCGGTCTCAGTTTCTCACTCCCCGTGAATGATCCTCATTAGTTTATCCAACCCAACCTAACTCTATCGTGCTCGACAAACTGAACGACAGACAGTCGTAAGATGGCTATTGAAGGAAATGTGAAAAACGGACTAACAAGTAGCACCGTGATTTCAAAATGAACGGAAAGTAGGGATGTTTAACGTTTAAGATCAGCAAGCCATTTCTTATCCCTTGGTTCTCAGGTAACCCAGTGAGCCAGTTCGACACCACCGGGTGTGCACTCAAGGTGCGGATTAGGAAATGACCTTTCATGTGGACGTTAGATGCAACAAGCGGACTTCGCTCAACGAATCGGCAGTCGAGGAAAATGAGTGGTAGTGATATCAGAGCACAGTGGATTCAAGCTTGGTAGCCGGGTTTCCAACAAACAGCCTTGTTAGTCTTGGGTCCTCTGGCTGAGCAGAACACTACACGAGAGCCGACTTCACTGATGCGTCTTCGAACTAATGGACTATTTCCATCGAAACATGACGCAGGGT
Source organism: Paragonimus heterotremus (assembly GCA_013368495.1). Classification (NCBI taxonomy): domain Eukaryota; kingdom Metazoa; phylum Platyhelminthes; class Trematoda; order Plagiorchiida; family Troglotrematidae; genus Paragonimus; species Paragonimus heterotremus. Next base: position 34,218 of record LUCH01002693.1, read on the forward strand.
GCTTTGGGTATTTTAGATAGAAGACCACTCTCAACGTTCGAACACATAAAGACAAGTCAATACATGTGAGAGATTCTTGCGATATATATATATATATATATATATATATATATATCTGTTGTCTTGATGAAACACGGTTTCAAGATTCTAGCGCAGTAGCACACTTTCAGTCTCAGTGGGCTGCTCAGTCATAAGCTTACACGATGTGCTAGTCTCGACCTAGTTTTGGAAATGACATAAACGAGTTTGGGAAGTCAGTGTGTAACTTGGCAACATGCATCGCTAGGTAAATCGGGGGCAAACATTGACTACACAGTTGTCAGCTAGGAGTGACTTGGTTATCTCTACAACTGTAAGCCAATCTGAGGAACCTGCGTGGATTCCGATTATGCACCGCTACGTAATAAGTTCGGTCTTCTTATCAGCGGAAGGCCACTTTACTGTCAAACATAAATGGACGAATCTAATTTAACAACGACGAAGATGCTCTACATCCATTAAAGCGCACTTGCTTCTAGTCAACAATTTCATTCATCAAACGACACTGAGGCACATTGTAGCAAAAAGGCGTTCAATAAAGCACAATCTTTATTGTCTAGCTCGCTAGTTCTCACGCTACACGTGCGCTCCCGATTTTGAATCACAATTCCAGTCCACAACACCCCCAGGTTTCCGCTCACACGTCGTGTGCACTTCTACCCGGTTTAGGTGTGTGATTTACGCCTTCTATCCGGGGGGTTTCCGCCGGCTAGTCCTCGTCTGTTGATCCGATGTATTTGAGCGATGGCTTGTGCGGTCGCTCGTGCTGTCCTCCGTCCATCAACGGTCGGCTTTGACCGTACTCCACATCCGTGCCGAGATATTCCTGAGAGTGTTGGAATAATCAGGCCTTCAATTTGGTCATCCATTCCATTTCGGCTGCCACGTGTCGCCCGTTGGTCCGATCCGGTCGCCCACGCCGTCCTCCATCCACTCGCGGTGGGTTTTTGAACGCACCTCCCCCTGTGTTGAGGTATTCCATCGAGAGTTGGAATGCTCGCATCACCTGCCTGACAGTCCATCACAATATGCTCGGTATTTAGTACATAGGTGCAATACTGCCATATGCAGTATTACCATTCGTTAAGCTGCCAATCGCTGGGTCCTTGTGTGTTCACTCGGATGTCTTTGACCTTTGTCAGAATGTTTCATCCGCTATCGGGGATGAGAACCTAGGAACTAAGGAGGCACTCGGGATGTCTCGAGGTTTGGTGGACTCAATGTGCTTTCGACTTGGAACAAGCCGTTGCTACCGGGAATCCTCGAAATGTTTCATTTTATCCCAGTAGCGGGTAGCTGGATGCCGGGTTTGTGCCTGGTAACCCGTGAAGCTAGAAGTGATCCAATATATGACCTACAAAGACGTTTGGAACGCTTAGATGAGTATTTTTAACACCAGTTCAACCGAGCATCCGTTTCACAGATCATGCCTTCGGGCACCCTTAATACATGTTTGAATGATGAAATGTCCTCGATCTCCGAAACGTAAGTTTCGTTTAACATCAAGTTCTAGAAGTGTTACACGGTACTCAGCCCAGACGAACTCTCTTTTTTCTACGAATGGTGATCCAGTCCTAGTCAAAGAGTTGACGGCTATACTGCAGAAACCCTGGGTTGATGAAGTCATTCCAAAAGGACTAGACGTGAACTAGCACTATCCCATTACTAAACGACATCCCACTTCGAGTGCAGATCACCGAGAGATTAACCAAATTCCCTTGCATTGAGGCTGCTTCTGGCCATTGTATCTCGCAGGATGAACGTAACGTGTGACGGCATATCTGCGAACAGCAAGCTGGATGTCGTCCGGACCAAACCGATCACACCTTCACATTCCGTCAGATATTTCAGCAAGGCCAGTTACATGAACCACCAATAATCGTTGGTTTTTCAGACACCATGGAGGTCTTTCCTTCAGTTGACAGAACTGTATTGCAGGATCGTCGACCGAGAATGTGCTTCCGGAAATTACGTGAACATCCTGAAAGCAATTTAATGGGATATCAAGCCGAGTTGTGGATTATAGTAGCGTATCGCCAACCTTTACTAACACAAGAGGAGTGTAACAGTTCCCATTCAGACTTGCAGTAGAACGGATCATACAGTGCATTCGAACAAATCGAGATGGCAGTGTGCATATGCTCCCAGGCACTTGGTTTCGAGAAAGTGAGAATACAGGCGTAGTCGCTGTGATCAATGGGGGTTCACGGAAAGCCCGAAATATTTTGGTTGGATTAGAAACCTCAATTCATCCGTTTGGTATGGCCTTTTTAATTCTAAAATTTGCAGGATCCAGCACTCAGTCTAACACAAAACGGTTAGGTGTTGGAGGTAGGCGAGGTTCGTGTACTGTGGAACTTTATAAGGGCCAACACAAGGTCCGATGATATCACAAATCTCACAGCAAAGGTTAAGTTGGCGTTTGACAGTTCAGGCCATCAGCCGCGCCAGCGTGATCTCAATCCTTCAGCCAACGATCGAGTGTATGAATATCACTATCTGAGCAGTCCTCTTATACGACTTTGAAACCTGCCCATTGGTACGAAAGGTGGCCACATAGTGGATATTTCGACCATCAGTGTTCCTGGAGTCTCAGTAGAATTTGACTGAAACACTATATCAGCAATTGCGAACTTCGCCGACGTGTCTTCGAAAACGGAATTGTAGATTCATGAGCAACATGATACCGTCTCAAGCAAGTCGTCGGCCTGGCTACATATCTTTTGAATGTCAAGCCACCGCATGCCATGTCTTACTTTGTTTGCGAGTGGTTGGTCATGCTAGAATCGGCACTCTGTTGATCACTGTATAACGTATGTTCAAGAAACACATACAATGAAATTAAAGCTTACTTCAATGGAGCGCCCAGGTTTTTTGGGTGGATTCTAAAAGACAATGAAGATATCTGTTATAAGCCCCTGTTTAGTGAAGGGAAGAATGAGAGTCAACGGCGCTAGTGTTGTGAATCTCTATGAGCACCGATTTACTGTTTTTTTTCTCCCTCTGTATCCTCTTTTGTTTTGCTCTATGCAACCTCCGTTCCTTCGTTTCACAGAAGTTAAGCATTGTATGTGGTGGTTTTGTGTCACACATAATCACATATTACCCAGATACATGGTGATGGTGATTCAGACCATGTATGAACTGCTGTCTGGCCAAATGGAACAAGTTGATATTTCAAATTGAACATCACCCACAATTGATCGCAGCTGTCGCATTCTCATAGACTTTCCAATCGACCCATTTCGAAAAGAAGCACTAGACTCGAGTTTCGCTCTCATTAGAGCTCGTCAGTAGTGCATATCATCGCCACTGCCGGGACTTGAACCACGGACATGCTGTTCATGAGGCAACCGTGTTTACCACTGCGCCATTGACCTCACGTTAGGCACGACCGGATTATCATATGTGAACACTCAACCACTTTCGATACATTTGAATCTATACTGCTAGTTAGGACTGGACCGAACAATGACTGACGATTGAATCGCACCTTGAAATTCAAAGGTTTATATGAAAAAAGCAGATCGAGGGAAAGAGCGACACACATTTAATCTTTAAACAGATTACTGATCCCAAGAAGAAACTAATGCAACGTCTCAGAATACATAAAATCAATTTGATCGGATTATTACGACCGGGATTGAAGAGTGCTTGTATAATTGCTGTGGGATGAGGAGGACTTGGCGGAACAATTTGCTCGTCTTATCCATTGATCCATTTGATGCACTCCTCTATCACGCTGGCGAAACTGGTCCTACGTAACACCGACTCCGAGAGTGAACCTAGAAAGCAGAGGGCCGATTTAGTGAGGCAGCGCTCGACAGTATGGCAGATAAGAGCTCACAATCCCACTTGTATTGATAGAGCCTACTGAACAAACGAAATGAACAACTACCACTGGTGCAATGATATTGTATGTTATCTTCACGTAAGCAAAAGATAGACGGAAGAAATGTTCGGCTTAGTTCATGTTGAAACAAAACAAGATCAGTATCGAGCACTCACCAGTGAAGATATCATGGTGAATGAGTCACCCACTTTGTGTTAAAATTACCCTCCACCTTGGACCCCTTCGATTTATGTTGTTTGTTACAATCATGGTCATGCATACGCACCCAACCCACACATTGTTTGTCATAGAATGCAAATTGAGTGTAGCGACCTGTGCGTATGTCCCTATGTGACACATTCCTGAAGCAAAGGCTTCCAGTGGGCAACTTAAGTTTACTATTTCCCGGACCCAACTACATGATGGAAACCATACAAACCATACTTAGTATTGTGAAATTCCGCTAAAGTCAGGCATAATCAATCCCACATTGGATCACGTCATACTTATTTTAAAAGAAAAGCGGGAGCAGAAAAGTAGCAGGTTCAGCGATCATCATAAGCAGCCTCGAACGCTATCCGTAAGTACTATGGATTGAGTTGCTGTTGGTTACGACAAGAGTCCACAAAATAACGTAGTAATTAAGTAGGAACAAATATGTGACGAAAAACTAAGCGAATAAACGGATATTCATGAGAAAGATGAGCCAATAACTTTACGGAAACAGGCTCCTCAATGACTGCGACGTATTGCAAAGCGGGAAAATTTTTCTAACTGGCCATGTGGACGGTTGCGAAATCCCCAACCCCGTACACGGCATCTATCAAGATTTCTATAGTCCATGACCACGTCATCGCTTGCGGTTTCTTCGGAACACCAGAATCCACATCGATCGATATGCGGTGCTGCAAACGCTGTCATACGCCCCGGCATGCGGGGCACGTGACTCAACCAGCAAATTGATGAGTTTATCGACCCCGGGTATCGGCCGCGAACATGCACATTTCCCAAATATGCGCCAGTGGACCGTCCATGGAACAAAAATGAACGCACACAGGCATGATAAACTTTATCTTTAAAAGATGATCAGACGCACTGCTACGCTGTAAGTGACGACTGGCGAATGCGTTACACGTCTTCGCGACTCTCATGGAAGTCTCATTAAGCTGATGAGATTATATGACCCAGGCAGGCAAATCGACCGGAAATATCGATCGGTCTAATTGTAATAACCAAAATGGGGTAAGTGTTAACGCAATCTTGTAGCAACACTTTACACTTTGATTGTGCAAAGTGCATAACCATGTAAACAAACCACATCAGTTAATCGGTTCAGTCCAATGTGCAAGCTTTGTGTAGGACTTACTAAAACAATGTCGTTCATATACTCTACCTGAGAGAAACATCACACCAAGATCTTCGAAACTCCCGAGTAGCCCCTCCAAGATGGTCACAAGTAGTTAAAGAGAAAAGGAAGTAGAGGACGCTCGAAATATGACGCATACGTCGGGATATTCCGAATGAACTTAGTGGCAAAGATCGAGGATAATCCAAGTTTAGAAGAGCCATGGACAACAGACAGTGACATTACCACTCACGAGGTTTGTTATCCGAGTTAAACACACTGATCAGTAGCCATCCTTCAATTTCCAACACGAGTAGTGAGATAATTACAAACGAGGTATGCATGTCCCACTACAAACGCGTTCCAGCTAAAACAAAAAGCGACTCTTCAGACATCCCAGTAGCAAAGCTGAGGCAGGCGGATTCTCTTTCTAGTGAGCTGTCTGCAAACGAAACCATAACAGCACGGCCAAAAGAAACAAATGCATTCACTCACAATGTGAACATGCAATTGATATTCATGGATTGGATAACATTTTGGTTACAATTTATTGAGTTCACAAATAGCAAATGGAAATCTATACAAAATTATCAAGCTCATTGAGGAATATGTAGAAAACTGATACCTGGCAAAACAATATATTCCCTGATTCAGTTGGTATTAACCAATGTGTACACACTTTATGCTGAGAGCTTAATCTTAAACTGGTGAATAAGTTGAACACGTCCAACTGTGTGCGATTGGGGTCATATGCAAGATAGACACCATCAGATTCTTTAAGCATATTGTCACTAATTCTATCTAAGCAGTTAACCGCAAAACGTCTACCAAGCTAGTATGGAAGACACATTTCTAGGCAGCCGTTCTCGATACAACCACTTGGACAACAAGAGGATGAATTTCAGAACATGATGCACCAATGGTAAAATTAGTCACCACTGGGCTGCTTCGAATAAGCCTGATCAAACAGAAAAAACAATCAACAGCGCTAGAACTCCGCACCAACAAATTGTAGTTTAGAAAACCCCATTTTTAAAACCTTGAAAAGACCAACAAATACATAGGTGAAGTGTGGCATACAAATGAGCCAAATAAGGTGTTACAAAAAAATGATTCGATCCGATTACAAAAAAAAAGACAATCCTAACGAAACAAAGTACCGAAACAACCAGTATGGATAGAAAAAATGTTAGGCCAAAAAAGTAAAGCATAATCAGATATATGGATGAGCAGGAGCAATCACAAAAGTGCTCACAAAACTAAGGTTATTTGAGCAGACCACAAAGCCAACTGCGTAGTGGGATGGCCAGAAAGCCGGCAAAAGTGATTCCAATAGAATCGGAAATGGTAGCAAACGCCATGGCGTACTCACGATAGGCTGGAACAGTCTGTAACGAAAAGAACGAATAGAGGAAATGTGTAAGTTCCACATACAGACATACACATACTATAGGGACAGTCCGTGGAAAAGGTCACTCATCACTTTTACATTAACTCGAAGGAAAGATGAAACAACTGGTTCCCTTGAACGGTTTGAACAAAGCGGAAAACTAAAACTGGTAGATGTAAGCATTTCGTATTGACTCATCAAATTTACAATAACACGGGTGCGTTTTTTTAAACAATAAACACCTAGAGGGGTGGGTAATCAATAAGAGGGTTAGGATAGGTCATTAAGTCCAGAGAAAGATCAAATTCGCGAACAGTTGTTTCCGAACACAGAGAGCTTGGCTTGAGTCGGAGGATGACGACTGCTTCGGCAAACCGTAAGAATCTTGGGTTAGAATGACGCAACAGGACTCTGGATGCACACGATGGATCGATAGAACGATCAGCGGTCAGGACATGTCTAGCGACTGAGGAACCTAGCTGTTTACGTTTCAGCAATATTGCCGTTCTCCAGTAACACGGACTTGTGCACCCATTTAGGTAAATGTTTCTTCATTCGGTTCTGCCTATGTAACTTTCTCCGCAGTTACCTACAAATTGGTAACTACAATGTGAAGTTGCACCGATAGGCTGATCTCCTTTGATTGAAAGCACTGGAGTAGTTGGATGGACAAAATACTTTGAATGGTCATAATAACGCTGGCACCCAATCTGCAATGCGCTTCACAATTGATTGTATGCGAAAGTGGATTACAAGACTGAATGTGATTGGCTGTCCATATAGCCATTTCAAGTACATGCCCGATAGGATGGAACAAGTGAGCTCACGTTGTCGTACACGGGAGGGAGACGAACGCTAGAGTTGAGAAGGCTTACAGAAACTTAATTAGATCGAAACGGTTATGATCAAAATCGCAAAATGTACGACAAAACACAATTCAGTTCGTATTGGTTTACAGATCGTAAAAGCGATTTGTGTGTGTGTTTATTGGGTGGGGGAGAACCAACAAGTTACCTGTCTTGACTGACAATATATTCAAACGTACGTACGGTATCATAGTGAACAGAGGACGAATAGTTGAGATGACTTGTTGTAACGCTCGTTGAGCCTAAAAAACGGAGTTATTTCTTCCAAAATCGCATCATCCATTTGTAAACTCATCGGATAGAGGACAATAATCGAAGGTGCCTAACACACTCTGTGTAAATTGAAAACAGAAAAAAGTCGGTATTTTGAAGATGCATCCAACAGAAGGCGGACCTGCTTAAAAAAAGATCCATCAAGGCAAAGGAAATCCACGATCAAGGTGATAGTTCGTACACTTTTTAACCTGCATGGAGCCGGTGACCAACATCAATCTATAAACTCTCTAGACAGAGACTACGCACCCAGAACATTTAGCATATCAAACGTATTAATTCCAGTAAGTGATCCGTACGCTGTTTTCTGAGATTTCCAATCAAACCTTTCATCTGATCTGAATGATTTACAAACCAAATCACAGTCTCCGATATAGGCTTTTATCCCTACGATTTGGTGGCGATAAACAGCACTCCTGAAAGGAAAGAATGATGAGAACATTTTAGGGCGCTTACTAGTGTCCACATTGATCATGAAATCAAGAGTGACTGCTCCAAAAGCTCCTGTCAATAGTGACTCAACCATCAATTTCAAACTGGATGGCAGTATCCAAATGTAGACAAAGAAATGAATCCCTAATGCTAATCAACACAACAGGCTGACTGAAAAGATGTCAACGAAGGTGGGTCGTTGCATATAACTGGGCCATACGGTGGGGTGCGTAACATTTTGAGGAACAGTTTACCTGGCCTCAACCAAACCACGAAGATGACAGGATCCAAATGATCAGTTACTGCGTTCTAGACGGCCCTTCGTCCGAAGCAGAAGTGGCCTTGGAGTTTAAGTTATGGAAGCCTAACAAGGCTTCTGGATCAGACCTCCTCCCTCCTTCTCTTTTCAAGGATGGTGGGGAGAGGTTGATATCAGAACTGACGAAACTCCTGCAGACGATTTGGGAAACTGAAAAAGTACCTCGTGACTGGTGCCTATCAACAGTCATTCCCGTTTTCAAAAAGAGAGCCCGAAGTCTATGTGAAAACCACACAGGCATCAGTTTGGTGTCTGTTGCGTCCAAGTTACTTACTGATCTCATTTTACATCGACTCACTAAGCCCAGAGGAATTCAGATACGCACAGAACAGGCAGGTGCGTTGATCATATTTTTATATTGTGACGGATTTTGGAACACTGGCACTCTTACAGGCAGTCGACAGTTGTGGTTATTTTAAACATAAAGAGTGCTTCCGATTCGGTTGTTCTTAACGTTCTTTGGAGCTGTCTTCTTTGTAAGGGAGTACCACGGAAAAGCGTGAACCTGTTTGGATCACTGTACGCCCAGTATGCATGCAGGATGACGGTTTATGGACAACTGTCCAGTGCGTTCATCACTTCTAGGGGTGTTCGTCAAGTG
>LUCH01002693.1:44188-64937 GCA_013368495.1 Paragonimus heterotremus
GGATGGGGTCCTCGTGATCACTCAAACCACTGGTCAGAGACGCTATCCGAGATGGTGACGTGTCGCAGCCAATGGCGTACTTGTATTCATACCATTTACAGTTCTTCCACTTGGTATTTCCTTATTATTATTATTATTATTATTATTATTATTATTATTCATATTATTATTATTATTATTATTATTATTATTAATCCAGAACCGTCCCAGCAACAGTTCTTCCCCAAATATATTTCACGTCACTGTTGAGATGAGCGGCGGACCGAGTCACAGTACTTTCTGATCGGATTTATGGCTACTTTGATGATGATGGGGTGCGTTTGTGAAGAGGCAGCTAATACGACGGCAGCTTTCAGATTTTACACCAGGTGGCGTTTAAAGTCATGTGATATGCGAGGTCATATGAAGGCCGGATATTGTCAGCACTGTCAGAATTGGACAAGGGCGGTCGTGGTAATCACGGCTAGAATCAGTGACCATGTGGTAAATAGAGAGGCGCCGTCACCACTTAATCACCATTGTGATTGACTACTCATAAAGAGTAGTAATGTGAAGCCTGAATATCTACACGGATTAGTAAGACCTGGTTCGTGTTGGACAGATAAAACCGACACCGATGTTTGGCTGCCATGGAATCAAGGAACAGTCTTAGTTAATAAGTAAAGGTGGGAAATAATGTATGACGAAGCCCTTGAGTATAAACCCAAACATGCATAATCACTGTGTTTACACTTGGTAAACAAACAATCAATGTGTGAGTGGGAATAGGACGGATTGGAAATCCACAAACGGGTGTTTGTAACTGGAATAACTAGCTAGCTGTATATCGACTAGTCTGATAGTGGCCAAGATAACTAGTGCATTTGAATGGATGTAGAGTTCACGTTGGCGTATTTTTGCTGAGTATTTATAGATTTCTGCAGTAGCCGCTAATTTATGATGATCCGTATTCACGTAGCCGGGTGGGTAGGTTAGTCCAATCTCACCATGCATGTCCGTGAGTTCCGGATTGGTGAGCGGTCTTTCACGTGGGCGCTACAACCGAAGAAAGCAGAGTTCACCCGATGAATAAGTAGTCGCGGACAACGGACGGTTGTAATATTAGGACATGATGCATTCTCCTACAAAGGACTACAAAAGCACCTTGACAATACTATGACATGCTGGACGTTACCCTGAAACAAAAAGATTTCAAGTGGGCTTGCTGAAAGCATGCCGTCCGTGTGTCGTTTGGAGATCTTCGATTTAGGCCAACCAAGGAGGAATCCTGGGAAGCAATACCAAAAGACATGGTAAACGGGAAAGAAAAACACATTGGGCATTTTGAGTGGCTGGACTCTATTCGAAGGGTGTACCAAATAATTTGATCTCCAGACCACGGAAACAGTAGCCGGAAGTCGGAACAGTCCTATTGGTATTAAACTCTTTGGATTAACCGATTTTCTACATCAGATTCGTTTACCGTGATGCATCTTCGAACCATTGGGTTAATGCAAACGAAACTCCATACAGGATGCATTAGGCACCACACAGGTGAACAGCGTATGCACCGCAAACCTGGTCACCGGCTTCAAATGGACGGCGAACTGGATGCTTGGCTCCGAGACCTTTCGGATTAGCTTTTGAGCCAAAGGCTTCAGGTAAGGGCTCTCAAATCAACCGAGTTTTCAGCCTGAACAAATGATAAGCATCCTACCCTCGAAACAATGATAAACCAATCAGTAATTACAAGCCCGTCTCATGTTCTCACCGTAAACCTTTGGTAGAGATGGCAGTAGCCGACTTTTACCTCATCTCACACTCAATCGTACCGAAACAATCCGTATTATTTTCTACCACTGGTTAAACGAATGTTTGTCCGGTGATTCTTCCAATCTTGTTTTAAGACAAACAACAAGGACTTGCCTAGCTTACTAATCGCGTTCGAAGTTACAGCCACAATCATAAATGTGACAAACACGAATGTTCCTGACCAACACAAACTTTAATTTACTATCTCGGACACTAGTTAGGCTGACCATCTTCAACGTCCGAACAGTTAGACATGTCAACAGGCAGTTCTTGCACATAAATCAGAGACCCTTGTCATGGACATCTGCTGTTTTTCTGAAACATGGCTTCAAGATTCTAGCGCAGTAACATACCTTCAATCTCAGTCGGTCGCTCAACCATGTGTATACAGGGTGCGCTTGTCCAGAGCCTCCATACCTCAAGCCGTTGAATAAGTCGGTGTTGGAGTTACCGTAAACGCGAGCGCAGGTAAGCAGCTACTTGACTGAATAGTCCACAACCCTGACCTCAGGCAGTCAGACCCGGAAACTGGAAATCACAAGCGATGGCTCACTTGCTGTTGCGACATATGTTCCCGCAGACAAAGCCAAACATGACTTTCACCTCCAGCTCACTAATCATTTGTACAAAATTCGGCCCACGGACATTGAAGTACTGGCTAGATAGCTGAACGCTCGGATAGAGCTAACAGCTGACAAGCGTGATGTAGGTGATCCATGCTCGTCTACCAGAAAATGGTGAGCGTTAGTTGCAGTTCTGTACTGATAGCAGTTTGAATGTGGCGAGTACTATTTTCCCGCGCCACCACAAGACCTCTATTACTAAGTAAGTTACGAACACAGATTGACCAAACAAGCGTCAGCTAGGGGTGGTGTGGCCATTTATATGACTGTAAGTCAGGCGGGGGGGCACTTGTGTAGATTCTTATCATTCGCTGGTCATGACTAGGTCATGATTTCTCTTCATTGTTGTGTGGAAACTATGCATCAGCGAGAACCACTGACAAGCTGTTGTCTTTGATGAGGATAATGACGCGTCTTGTCGAGGAAGGTCGAGTGCACAAAGCCATTGTGCAATAAGTCTTAGGTTACGGCAATGAAATGTTGACCAACTAATTGAGAGATGTCCACAGAGTAGTTATTTCAACCCTCGGTATCTCCGAAGCACTAGCGGTTTGTGGTAGAGGCACTGTGATCACGATGACGGAGGTCGCCTGCGTGTCTTATGAACAGTCAGATCCTATCAACTACTCAGCACAGTAATCTCGTCAAATAAGCGTTGTCAACTTGGACGAGTCTTACAAATGCCAACTCATCACTTGCCGCATGGCATCTTGTTTGAAAGTAGTGGGTTAGGCTGGAGCCCAAAATCTGGTGGCCAGTGCATGACCTGGGCTTGAGAACACTAACACTGGAACCTGTTTTGCAAACGCGTTCCTGGATCGTTGACTGGGATACGAGGGACAATGACCACTTATGATTAGGAATCTATCTGGCAAGGCGAAGAATAGAAGACAACGGCGTTCGCATCACAAACTCTCGCGTAACGATTGGTTACTTTTCTTTTCTTTCAATATCTCTCTCTTCTTTGTATCACACAATCGATAATTCTCCCTTGTTTGCCGTGGTACTTAAGCCACAGTAGGTAACTAACCATTTTACATATGGTGCTAACAGTGAGAGGATGATGACAAGCACAGCAAATAGCAGACGTGGTACAGAGTGGAATTTCAGACGGACTAAAGTGAACGCAAAACAGTAACACGATCATTCGCTCTTAAGAGAAATCAACCACGAGTTCGAACAACACATTCGAAAATCAACAGCGCCAACTCGTGTGAAACTGAGACCGGCGTAAATTCTCCTACATAAGGATGGGACAATGGATGGTAAATTAAGTTAACGCGTTAGAATCGTCATAACGGAACTTAGAGGGCGGTTTTAGGCAAACTGGAGCGCTCAGTGATATGAGGTAAGTCTCCAGGTTGCACGTCAGGGGGCAATCCGTCTATCCGGGGGTTTTCCGCCTGCCATTCTTCGTCCGTTGGCCCGATCTCATTGAACGAAGGCTCGTTCGGTCGCTCGTGTTGTCACCCATCTATCCACTGTGGGGTTTGACCGTATTCAACGACCGTGTCGAGATATTCCAGTGAGTGTTGGAATAATCGTGCGTCCGACCGGATCGTCTTCTCTATTTTGCCTGCCATATCTCGCCCGTTGATCCGATCCGGTCGTCCCTCTTCTCCGCCATCCGATCGTTGAGGGTTTGTGGACGTGCCTCTCCCAACGCTGAGGTATTCCGTCGAGTGTTTGAATACTCGCCCCTCCTCTAAGGAACTTGCCGCGATTGTGCCAAGGTGCCAAGTGTACCGAATTAATCTATCGCCCACGAGGACCTTGGTTGTTTTGGAAGCTCGTATTCCTACAACTCGTGATGGTAAATGGTTCATTCCACAGCCTCCTGAATTTTCATGAGCCGGGAACGGATGTTTCTGGTCGGCTGTAGTCCCATACTTTCACTTGGTCTCCGATCATGGACGGGCGCCATTTATATATGCTGTGTCTCACGTCATATATTTGATTATTTCGGCGATGTTCCAGGTGTTGTCGTTCTTGCGGCAATAGTTGCCCCTCTCCGTCTCTGGATATGCAGACATCCAAGAGAATCCTTGGCTCCCTCCCGTCCGCTCGACTTGGGCTTTTGGACTTACCTCCTCTGCGCGTTAAGATATTTTCGCACCTCCGACTTGATAATCCACCACAATGTTACCCACCAGCCCAACTTTTGCAAATAGAAGGTTGGAACACCTTGGATCGAAATGGTGTAAAGATTAAGCGAACGCTCATTATCAACTGTCGTGACTGCATAAGACGTTTAATGTGAAAGGTTGCTCATTGCATGAAAACCCACCACAAGGTGTGTGAAAATACAGGACGAACGTAAACACTATTTTGCATGGTTCCCATGTATTCATGTACTTAGCAGTAGTGCACCCACATTTTCCTTGGTGACATTTTTTGCGTAGTGCATACACAAGGTTCCAATAGTCGTTTCTAGCAACCAGTCTTCCTGGAGTTAAGATATGACCCTCAGTTTCTGTACGTACGAGACGTGCTATACAACTTACAATCCAGGCTGCATGTTATGCAACACAACTATAGGCCAATGGATCCTTCCGTCATTCAGCCGTCCCGTTGTGACTGATCAACAAGCAGACTTCAATAACCCTATTTTTCAATGCTCCTGAAAAGTGGTATGCCAGTGAAGATAGCAGGTACATCATCCAAAGTGTGTACCACTTCGGAGATACACACACAAAAGCGAAAGTTCTCGAATGAAGAAGTATTCTGTAATAGCAACCTGACAATCTGTCCGATTAGGCCAAGGAGTATAAGACCTTGAGGAGGTCCCCTGTGAGTGCTAAGCAACGCATCGGCAACATCAAAGACAGGAATACATCAATGGTTCATATTGATGCATAACTGTCACACGGCCTTGAGGAAAAAAGCAATACCCGCGTTGAAAACTAAGGTTTTTCATCTTGTAAACAAGTTATCGAGCTATAAGTGGAAGTGATGCGTCATTGGCAAGACAGCTTCCTTACGGATTTCACTACCTCGCGTGATTAAGTATATTTACGTCACGGCCAAGATTCACGCCAATGAGCCCAAACAGTTGTCATCTGGCCTAGTCGCAACCCACTGACTTTGTCACGACGACACCCACCTCGGGAGACGAACCCGACCTACAGCGGCTAACTCCATGGCAAACGACTCATTTCTCTATGTCAAGTCATCACATGTCCGTCTGGCATTTCATGCCAGTCGACCGCATTGTCGGAGAAAAGCGCTCGCTGTAGCAGACGACCAACTGGTATCATTAGTATATGGCCTAAACACTTAAGTCTGCAAACTTAAAAACGGAATAAAAGTACTGGCTTGGAAATCACCACCAAACAGCCGTTTCCTAACCACTTGGTTGCTTATCCGTTAGTGCGACTCGACGCGAGCGAGCGAACGAACGCAGACATCGATTTTCAAACGTCTCAGGGCGGTTCAAATCTTTTAAAATTAGCGATTAGATTTCGCAGTTTTCGAACAGCAAAACCTCCATAATCGTCACGCGTACCAGAAACTTGACCTTCAGAGATGCCTCTGCATCTTTAGAGATATCCCAGCTTAGCGAATATCGCATTCGCTTCGGTAATGTGAACTTTCATTCCATTTCCATATCATCACCGTTGCTGAAGCAACTTCGTAACTACACAAATCGGTTAGCAACCTCTATAACTGGTGATAACAGAGTACAATAACATCGCGTTGTTTAGCACACATTTGCGTCCAGGTACTTTAGAGGAGACAATGCAACAAACGAAGAAGAGATACATGGACACGTGCAATTAAAAGACTCACCTCTTGAATAATGCGATAGAATGTGTTCACATAGGCCAATCCACCGAGACAACCTTCGTAGAGAATAATGACGAACATGATCCGAATATTGGGAATGTAACGATATATGACTTGAGTCAGGCACAGAACAAAATTCAGAGCCTGCAAGGTGGAGCGAAAAAAGAACAAAGGAAAGCGGAGTACACGAAGATGAGCTGGTTTATTTAGAGTCGTGTATGACAATACTGGAAATCACTGTTAGATCATCACAACATTCATAAATCTCGAGTCCAGGGAGTGGGAGAACAAAGGTTGTTATGATCAGGAGCGTACCACAAACGTTACGTATGCACTCAAAACAGTAAACAAGCAATAGGAAAGCAGACAAAACCAGTCAGGTAGAACTGGAACACTGACCTGTAGGATTGCCATTATCCACGTCCACTTCAACTGAATCACGTTGACGGAGGATCGAGAAACAAACACACCCGTTTGATACAACACCTGATACCTACATGTCGTTCAGAGAAAGACAGAATGAACGGACTTGAGAGTTCAGAGGCTACTCACAAGTGGTTAGATGAAAGGAAATAGATAGGGTGTACATGGGTGGTAGGTCAACAGCAGACAGTATGGCATACATACAAACTGTATCTGAACATCAAGCCAACGAGTCATATGTGGTGGGAAGAGACACAATAAGTAGCCAATGTATGCAAAGGATTTCGTTGGACTTTGTAAACAGGTTCGAAACAGTTGAGCTAATGTCAATGAAAATTACATCCGAACAGACAATAATCAGCAACATGGTTGGCGCCATCCATTTCGAATTGAGCAGTCACAGTGACCAATCCCAGAGGATGACTACACATAACCGTCACCACAATTGGTTTGCGCTGTATCCCTTGCGGCTCTACTCACACACCACGTATCCGGTGTAAACCTGAAGGCATGCATGTAGAACCTGTTCTGAGTCTATCGCAGAGGTCCCCTCAGTACTACTGGAACTTAACATTTCGAGATCGAATCAAAGTGATAACGATTGCACAACAGTTTGGTAGTCTCTATAACAGGATATACATATACATATAATCAAGAAGAAATATCATATACGTTTGAAATGGTACGTTCCAAGAACGTTTTCGGCCGTCTATGGTCAAACGTAATTAAAAGTGTGAAAATTCAAGATAACGACCAGAGCGCTCTTCATCCGGACATAATTATGTTATCAGTCACATTATATATATATATATATATATATATATATATATATATATATATATAGGAAGTGGGAGGTGAAAAGACACAATTCATATGGGTATTACATAGATCTTTCTGAGACTTGAAGCAATTCTATGGGCATTCATCGAAAGGGTGTCCAGAGTGAGTAGAGTAATTTGCTGTATCTGTTGATGTCTTGGTACATGTTGAAAATAGTGGTTATTCGATTGACCATCATTAAGTATCCTACGCCCTGGTCCGTAGATTTAGAACCAAACACTGAGACTGAGGTTCGCAATTGCATCTCGGCTGTCAACCTAAATAAGGCTGCTGGTTTAGATGATCTAGTGCCAGTACTTTTTAAAGAAGGTGGAGAGGTGTTAGCCGAGGCCTTGACTCAGTTGTTTCAGCTTGCGTGGACGACGAAGACCATCTCTCTGTACCGAGGTCACTTGATAATGGTTCCTATATTCAAGAAAGGTATCAGGAGCTCTTGTGAAAACCATAAGGGGATTATTTTGACCCCAGTCATTTCTAGGGTTCTGGCATCCATTATACTTCATCGACTCACTGCAGTTCGGGAGTTAAACATCAGAGAAGAACAGGCAGGGTTTCGTCCTGGCCGGGGATGTATAGATCATATTTTTATCTCTCGTCAAATTTTGGAGCAAAATCATGTATACCACCAGCCAACAATCGCCGTATTCCCTCATTATGATGGTGCGTTCGATTGGGCGGATCGATCAACACTTTTAGAGTCGCTTAAACGCAGGGGCGTACCGACCAAGTGTGTGAACATACTGTCGGCGCTTTACTCCCATACATCGGCTCAGGTTAGGGTTTACGGTGAGCTGTCTAATAGTTTCAGCACCATGAGCGGCGTACGTCAAGGCTGTCCCCTTTCACCATTTTTGTTTAATTTCGTCATGGACGAAATAATGGAGGACTGTTTGCGTCGCTCAAATGATGCCGGCATAGACCTCCTACCTGGTGAAAGACTGATTGATCTTGATTACGATGACGATAAGGTTTTGTTGTTTGACAACCCTCAGGCGGTACAAACAACGCTAAACGCTATTTCGCGTTCTGCTAAGTACTTCGGAATGCATTTTACAGCTTCAAAATGCAAAGTGCTTCTGCAAGATTGCTGTGATTACGTAGATTTAATGTTAAATAATGAAGCCATGGAGGTTGCTGACCAATTTGTGTATTTAGGAAGCCGCATCAGCGGCGGCGGAGAGGTAAGGAATGAAATAGAGGCGCGTATCTCCAAGGCTAGGGCGGTGTTCGCTAATCTGAGACACTTATGGCGACAGACAGGTATTTGCCTGAAACTTAAGGGTGGCGTATATCAGACAACAGTGAGAGCTACATTACTTTACGGCAGCGAAACATGGCCGCTCAGAGTAGAAGACGTGAACCGTCTTCAGGTGTTTGACCACCGATGTCTGCGTTCAATCACTCGTATCGGGTGGCACCAACGAGTAAGCAACCAGGAGGTTAGGAAGCGGGTGTTTGGCATTGATTGTCAAACGAGTTCTTTTATTCAGTCACTAGATTTGCACAGACTTAGATAGTTAGGCCATGTACTAAGGATGCCAGCTAATCGCTTGCCACACCGAGCACTGTTTGCCGACGCTGCGGCCGACCGGCGTAAGGTGCGAGATCGACAAATGATGGCCTGATGTAAACAAATGAAATCATTCACGAAAGGATTGGGCACTGCAGATCGGGTTCGTCTCCCGGGCTAGAGCCCTTGGGACTCGCAGAGTCAGTTGCTTGAGACGTTAGGTGAGATGGCGACTAGCCGAGCTCAGTGGCGTGAGTGTTGTCGTTGTTTGGCCGAGTTGTCTGTGGAGCGAGTGCACTTAATGACGTGGAGCAATGAAAGCCGTAAGGAGGTTTTCTCGCTGACGACGCCTTACTTTCACTTACAGCTTGGTTGTATGTTCGCAAGATGTAGGCACCTTGATGCTGAATGTTTGAATATAGACGTAGCTGTTTTTAGTAGTTAGGTCTCTTCCTGCCCTTCTTTTTTCTTCCCTCTTTCTGTACAAAGTTTGCATGTTTTCTTCGTGGTTGTGTGGCAGTTAAGCATTAGTGAGAACCACTGATGTATTGCTGTCTATGATGATGATGATGATGAATTGATGAAGGTCGTACACAAAGTCGGGGATTAAATGAATGACCAGCATTCAACAGAGGTCACATTAATGATGGTGACCGACACATCACTAATACTGTAAAAATGAAACAACTCTATAGCTTAAAATGCAATTCGAACAATATAAACCATCTTATCCACTTCTCTATTCATGAGCGTACGCGGGAGGCTGGACGTTGTCTAGCTGATCGGTCCTAGCGAGAAACAGTCGTGATAACCAATAATTAAATTTGCAACTGCGCGTGATTGGCAGCCGACCTGAGATATACAGCCTAAAAATGTTCAGTCATCTATGAGGAAGTGTCCGCACAAAGGGGTCAACGAAACTGGTTTGTTAATCCGTTCACATAGAACTACACTGAAAGTTAACCAAATCGTTTAAAATTCAATGAAGCAGAGGACAGTAAATTACGTGAAACGAAAACACCATGGGAGATCAAAACAGGCAATGTAGATCACAGCTGAAAACTTACCAACGATACTGTTCAGCTTCGGACATGGTATGTGTAAAAATGAGAAGCTCGAACTGTGTAGGGAGATGAAAGGAAGAAAACCAAAACCAATGACACACAAGCATCATAAACTGAAGAGTTTGCATGATAAAGTTCAAATACTAACTAGCTAGTACTGAGTGAAAAGGAACAAGTGAATTTATCGACATCGCGTGAAGGATTCTTTAGATGCGCATTAACTTTGGATAGACTGGAGAACTTCACCATTACGTTTCGTGGTAGAGTGGTCATGTGGTGACTATCATACAACTTGTAGACGAACTGGCAAATTGGTTGACCGCAGCTCAATGTAATCATTCATTGTACGCTACACCCACTTTTCCATCTCCTGTGGGGAAAGAGATAAGCGGCACAGCTGATAAATAAGAACGACGAGTAGTGTCATTGGTTGTTCGTGATCCAGAAGAAGGAATATAGGGAGCTACGGTCAATCACCCAGTTACTTCCATGAGATGCCAGTCACGGCAGCTTTGTCCGACGGATATCGAGCCATTCATGCACCAAAATCATTTGAGTCTTTAGAAATCACTGCCCAAGAAAAGGAACATTTTCGACGAAAACCAGGGGAATGTTACATTAATCGGTCAACTGAGCCGAAAATGGAAAACCCAAGATGTTGAGTGTATATTTGCTTCCGTAAAGAACAACGTTTGTGCTGTACGCAATGCTTGAGACAGAAGTGTTCCAGGCAGACGGGACGTGTAACTATCACTTATTTCAGACGCTTATATGACGGTCCGTCTGGAGTGTCAAAGCTCGTGTTGCTGCAAAACGATCCGGTGGATCCACAGTCAAGCCAATATCCTCTGACCCAGCTGTGGCTATTGTGGCTTCGATGTATCCGACGGGATACGACAAGAAATGAGTAGAATCGTCACCGCGAAGAATGTCGTAAACATACGCAGAAAGTTTTGTGCGGAACAGAACACCTCCAGTAATTTAGTTAATTTGAGGGATCGACTGAATCGGATGGGTTACGTCGTACACGTCGTACACACGCCGACGCATTTTGTGTACACGACGAACGAACAGCATGCATGTACTGTGTCAGCGTTAGCCTGAATTTCTATAGGAATAGATGCGACGTATAGGATATGTTTCGAACAGTGCGGCCTGTTAATGCTGATTGCGGTGGATGTGTTGGGTGTTGACGCTCCGATTTTTCGGATGGCTTGTCAATGGAACAATTGCGTCTATAGCGAGCTTCCTAGGTCAGTTTTTGACGTTTATTGAACCCATCCCTGTACGACCCATAATGACAGATGATCCATAAATTATTCCGGCAGCCATTGGTCAAGCAATGCCCGATATCTATCAATTTCTGTGTCGGGTTAATACTTTAGCTAAGATATACTGATTTATCTGTTATCAAGTAACTGTGATGCACTTCCTAGCACCCGATGCGTTTGTTTGATCAGCCCCCTGACCACACAATGCATAAGTCAAATCTTTGACTATATACATCGTCCCGATTCGAGTCTAAAAAATTGACCCGAGATTTCACGGTCATCTGAATGAGTTCAGTGTAGACTTTTGATAATTCCTGCGTCTCATGGAGGCAATGTGTCATGCAATCCAACCGTGGAAGTAAACTACCGTTGAGAAAATTTTGGTTAAGACAAGCAAAGTGTCCATTACCTTTCATCGCCTATATGCAGCACATAGATGCTTTAGCAAAACTGTTGATATCGAAGACATGTAGTAAGATTGTTGTCAATATAGGCAGCATGTAGACCAGTGATCATAACAGGTTACTGGTGAAATCCCGCCAACGATACAAAATCAAAATGTTGGGTTGAATGCATAGCTGCGGTTTTTCTACGGAATATCTGCTCCATTGCCGCAATACCCTGGCAGTCTATCGCTATTCGCACGGCGACTTCGGTTAGTTAAGTTATATCACGTTTATAAATTACACTTAGCTATTTTTCCACTTTGTCGCAGATAGACACGATAGTTCAACACAGTAATGTCTATTCCTTACGCGGATCACCAGCAACTGCGCTAAAGCTGTGTATACAATTCAAGCGGAGCTGCTATTGGTCACCCTATCAAGATGTCTCGTCCGTCAGTACGCGCCACAGACACGAACGTAATTCATGCAAGAAATGCGCTCATTGCTGGAAGTGCACCAACGCCACCATTTTTTCATGTACGATAAAAATACAGACGCATACATGTTGTAAATTATCGAAAAAATACGGTGGCTCGTCCACGGTGTAGTAATGCGTCTGAAAGAAATCGGATTCTCTTCCTAGTGGTAATCAACATGGAAAAATCTTCGTCCCGAGAATAACGTGACCGTCCCCGTTAATTGCTTCTTAAGACAAATCAACAGACGGGTGCAAAAAACACCGTTGTTCCACTCCAACGTGTGCAACAAGAAGAAAATTACAAGGTATTTATATGGTGCACAACGGCTTACAAACATTCTCGAATCAGAAAATTGAAGGACAGTTACGAAAAATAGTGGTTAGGGTAATTAAGTCACCAATGAGCATAGCGGAATAAAGTTCGAACGGGTAAACAGTAGCGAACATTACCTCTCGACTGTTCACAACATCTTCACTCATTTTGACTGAATAAAATGGTTTTCTCGAAGAATAGGGCGGTTTTGAACGGGAAAAAATCCCTTAACAGCCGCACGATTGCATTTATCAAACTTATTTGTAATCTTACACACCTAGCCACTAATACCGCTTATTGTGTTTGCTAGGCTCAATGGGTTTATGCAATAACGCGTTACACGATTGCAGGTTATCGAAAATTCGGGTTACTTGTAGTGTATAGAGTAAGTTGTGATAGTAACGTGATGAAAGAGTTATCAATCGTTACGCCTGTTCAACATAAATGTAATTAATCGTGCTATTATTTCAATGACTCCAGTTGCGTGTCAATCGTGAGAGGGTAATGACGATTGTGTGCTCGTCTATACTTGAAACATGGGGTTCCCCTGAGCTGTTTGTTTAAAATAGACGAGTGACATAAATTACTGTGTGGAAACATTCCACACACTCCTGCCAGTTGTATACGTGTGACAAGCACGAACAACAAAATCAACAAGACAAACGAGATGTTTCAAAGTACAAATCAGGCTGCACCACGAGTGACACTCGCGGTAAACAAAGGATTAGCAGTCAGGTGTTTATGAACACACAGAACCTGGCCCTAATTGACCACAATTCACAGCGTCAATGTTGTATCATCGTTTACGGTCCGGGTGAATGTCCACTATTCACAAATTCTCAGGACTGTAGTAACCTTGTTGATCAGGCGTAGATGGTAAGCTCCGTGTTCAAAAACAACTGACTATCAACCCTTGCTTGCTGTGGGTTTAGCTGTAAGCGGTACTCATGAGTCAGCCTGATTCGCACTTTGAACTATGCATAGAATAGAGGTTGAAAACAATCAAAAATGACCTGCTAATCGTTTTATAGTGTTCAGAGTGACTGTCACAAAGTAACGCGCATTGGTATGGTTGAGGTTAACAGGCACGCTACGTACACGAGTGATACAAGTTACCGTCTAGGCTGGTTTCAGACATGATAATCCGAAACCCTGTCTTTCATTCGCTGCCCTAATGTTTAGATCAGAGTTTCTGGAATTCAAGCTGCGACCAGATATGTTACACATCCGTACAGTTTGCTTTCTCACGTCGTCTCGACGTTGCTCATCGAGATTGTTCAAGAAGCTGGATGCTCAATTGTGAATCCATATTCAACACATTCTTATGAAAGCAGCAGTACTGGGGGGCCCTACAGAGTCAGAAACAACCCGAACAACAGATTAATGGAGAAGAAGCTGACCATCCCAGCTGTTGAAATATCCATTATAAATACTGGATGGACGGTCCATGAACAAAGAAACAATGTTTTATCAATTATTTTTACAGCGACTACCAGCATTCGTTCGCAGCGTCTTATTTACACATAAGAAGCGGCCTCTTCAGCAATTAACTAACCCTGCCGATGAGATCAGTAGCATTGACAACACCCTGCAAGTCAGGTCATTTGCTTCAACGTCAAAATATGCATTCAACTGAAGTCCTCTGTTGTCGAATCGGACTTCTAAATAGTAGTGTGACAGAGCTTCAATTAAATTAGGGATCGCAGACCCGTAGTAACAGTCGTCCCCCACCTACGCGATCTTCAGTACGTCCATCACATCAACGTAGTGGTCGTTACCATAAGCTTTGTTGACATCATACAACGTTCGAATTCAAGTCTCGCAAGTGCACTCCACCATGTCAATTCACATCAAGATATTCACGTTCAGGATTTTGGCACGTCAGTCAGTAATGTGGACGACTGCATCTGACAGTCCATACTCTTGTCACTGTCTGTTCACCATGGAAAGCGCCACCAGATATTTTTGCTATACTGCGAATCTGGAATCAGTGTGATACGATCTACATCAAGGAAAAGACGCAGAACAATAGGAATCTTCTCTCGACTGCCGTCAACAATACGATGATCAGTTTGTACGGACAAAAATATTCAACACTAAACGTTGATCTACGACGTTCGTTCCCGCGGACGTTCACAGTTACTAACATTTCAAGAACTATTTGATTTCCGCTTGCGTTTCAACCTCCTAGTGAATATGATAAACCACTGTTTGGTCGATGCCGTGTTACCAACCAGTGGTTAATTGTTTCCACGCTTCTGATCCACTGAGCAGTCCAGGTCATTTACTACAAAGTCGGCAACATTGATACAATCAACTTTTGAGATAGTTTCCAAGATTTACACAACAGAATTTTCATAACACAACGTCGCTCATCGCATGTTGAAGGACGGTCCATCAGTGTATGTGTTCATCCAAGAAATGACAACACTCAAAGCTGCAACAAGCGAAAGACGGATTTCGACATATTCTGTTGAAAGTAACGGATATTAAACTATTATAAACACGACCGCACTAGGTCTATTCCAGTGTACCCGTATTCTATTTGGTTTGCGGAACGCACCTCAAA
This sequence comes from Paragonimus heterotremus, assembly GCA_013368495.1. NCBI lineage: Eukaryota > Metazoa > Platyhelminthes > Trematoda > Plagiorchiida > Troglotrematidae > Paragonimus > Paragonimus heterotremus. Next base: position 59,243 of record LUCH01002693.1, read on the forward strand.
CGTTTCAATGATTGATTCTCCAGGTACTCAACGAACTTCTTACTTAGCTCGTTGACAGATCAGTTGCAAATAACAACCAACAAGAGCATCTGGATCAAATTCAATCGAGTTTCTAACAGTTCCGTGACCATGTGATCGTCTTGAACCTCAACAACTGTTTGTCCTAAAAGTCATGTACAAGCTACCTAGGTCACATTATTGACTCTGGGGGTATCACCTCATCGCTTGACAATTATTGATTTTCCATCTCTCTCCGTCATTAAGTAATTCAGGCGGTTTTTGAGAATGGTAAATTCTTACCTATGCTCCACTCTCGACAGGACTGTTATTATGTTGTCTTTAAGCAACCTTTTATGATCGACGAAAAAGAACTTGTTGCAAGACGGTCAATTAAATTGAACTTCTGGGGACACCCGAAACGCTCTTGTCAATGTCACCATTCTGAGCAGCAGACAACCCAGTGCAATAATCCTCATATCTACGGACGTTTCAAATTCTGTCGTATGAGCTTTGCTACATCAACACGTGGAAGAAGCATCGTAGCCGCTTGCGTTTTTCTCATATATTAACTACAAGCTGTTGAGAAACGTTACAAAACATTTGGTAAAGGATTACTAACTATTTTCCTTGTCATCCAGCTTTTTATTTACACGAACCACAAGCTCAAAGATTACAACAACGGACGGTAGAAAGCAGTTTAGATTGCAATCTTTTCATGTTGTCACAAATCACATCGGTATAGAGCAATCCAGAACAATTGCGTATCGCCCAGGTACCAATGGCCTCGTTTAAAAGCTTTTTACACGGATCACAAGCCGTTAGCATACGCATTATCTACGAATTTTATGGAACATTCCCCCAGAGAAATTCCCTACTTAGGCTTTGTTATTCAACTCCACACTGAACGAACACTGTCGTGAACTTTCAGCATTTCGGACACACTCCACGGCGTACATCTGGATATGGTTATCAGTACGTTTATCTAAACCGTTAGTATTTTTACAATGTGTGTTCGGTTTATCTATTTACAATAGTTTCTGCGATTATGCGTAGTCCAGTTGTGCGCATCAAATTTCAAATGCGTACCCTACTGTAATAAGTAGTGATGGTTAGGCAGTGGTTATTTCTATAAAGTTTCACATCCCCTTACATTATACAATTGTTAGGTGTATCGATTAATCAGATACTTCGATTGACTTTGAAGTGGTTAGATAATGCTAGCCTGCTGCAGTAAAATGTTCAGTTTATCGCAATCATAAAAAAGGATAGAGATTTGTGGCAAAACGCACGTAAAAGCAGATGTGATGCCAGGGGATTGGTATCAAAATGTAGGTCAAAACGCCTTTCATGTCAATCAAACTGAAACAGATATCGTTTGACAAAGTCAACATATCGACCTTCATAAACCTCTAAAGTACGATATATTTAACTCTCAGATAAACGGTCTGTTGTGCATTTGAAGAAGCTACCCTCTATGATGACGAAGTAGGACCGTTAAAAATCGTAGATATCAAGTGCAGATGTTCGCGTTCAAATTCAAATACCGATTGGTATCAGCGAATAACCAAAGAAGCAATTAGGGGGCGGGCCATGTAGGCAGAGTTAAACAGGTTCATTCATAAGCCTTCTTATTAGAAAGAGGAACCTACCGTTCAGTAAGTACACTCTTGACCGAGATGAGACCCGTATGCCAGTGTGATATAAGAAGTGGCCGCCAAAAAACTCGATAAATAACAGTGAGGATGGTTAACAGTAAACCAAGTCGTCTCCGTTTGACGATAATGTGTTCGTGTGCAGTATGATTCATTCAGCATATTCAATCGATAAGTCACATCACGTTCTTTCATAATATCAGTATTTATTACAAATTCAAGTTTTTTCGCATTAGGGAGGGTAGCGTTAATAGGACAACACCAGTAAACTTTGAGCGCATAAGAAAATGTCCACGTACTCCGTTTGCTAGCCTTGGAAGTGATAGACTGAGCTGTTCGCCTGCTATTAGTAAAACTACTATATTTAAAAGAATAGTTTTCAGGAAGTGTACGATGAGAACAAAAGAAGTATTGATATTCCATGATAGATGGTTTGATTATGCAAGCACACTCTTAAGGACACCGTTGAGTTTGCTGACAACGTACGTGTTATGAATATGGCAGACAGGATGAGGGTGTCTTCCGATAATGCTGGGTGAAGTAAGTGATATTCTTTATAAGAGTGATGGAGAACCGTCTGAACCCAGATCAGCCCGTGCTTCAGTTATGCAAACACCACTAACTTACAGTATTTACCGCTAGGTGAATGGTGTATCCATGGCTAGTAAACTTGGACCTGTGATAATCTATTTTCATGGGTCCTCTTGAGAGAGAAAAAAACACAAAGTATTGTTTGATCAGCGTTTCTGTACAAAAGATACATGGATGACGCATTTGTAGTATGTGAATTAAGTAACGACATGCAATCCATGTGCACACATCTTAACAATCTGAGCCTAAATATTAAATTACCACTGAGGGTGAGAAGAAAAATCAAATATTCTTTCTGAACGGAAGACTCACTAGACGGGCAGATAGATCTCTCGTTAGAAACACTGTTCCAAACAGGACGTGGACTAGTCAGTTGGTACATTTCAAAAGCTTTGCACTAGTCACGTACAGACAAGGGTTCAGGCGAACACTAAGTCAGCGAGTTCGTAGAGTCTGTCAAGATGAGCACGTTTCCGAGGAGGTTGATTTTGCCCAACGGACTTTTATCTAGAATGGATGTCCCACCCGTCATACTAATAAACATTCTAAGCCACGCGACTCCCGATCATCAATCGTAAATGTATTGCGAAAACCGGCTTTCATATCTCTACGCTACAAAGGAAACGATATGACACTCTTCATAAGACGCACACCGAAGGCACCATTGAACCGCACGTATACATAAGCGAAACTCATTGCGGTTTACCGAACATCTTGCGTCTCCAACTCTGATAAAGGATCAAATGGGAATTTACCCGTACTTGCGATTTGTGGTGAGATTGCCGCATAATGAGCGCATTTCATACTCAATTTTGGCAGCATCCTATCAAATGGTTTCTGAATGTCAAAAGTAGGACAACGAACACTACAATAAGGGGGCAATTACAAAAATCCAGTCGTCTAGAAGATACTGCCGGAGCATTCCCTATCATTTGTCGGACACCGAACAGACAAGCATTAGCGTTTTCCCAGAGACCTGAAATATAGCACATGGAACCGGCCTTCTGTGTCTCAAAACAGATAGCAGTGAACCGATCACTACCTTGATAATACGTTACAAGAATTGCGTATTATTCCTGTTCCTATTCACTCCTCTCCACTTTTCAGTTCCTGAAACATTCTTCATATGTTCTGCGTTCTCCGTTAAGTGGCTAGTACAAATTTACTCCCCGAAGACCTTGATCTCTGACAGCTATTCAATGAACCCATGTGTGAACTTTTAACCACACACTGCTCCATGTGTTATCAGCTCTTCTTTCGCATTCCCTATCTATTGCTCTCGAATATGACGAGGAGGATTATGTGAGTCAGCTAGTACTTCAACCGAATGATGGTTGCTAATTCTAAACGTTTACTCGAAGACGTTTGTAAGTCTACTTTGCACTCCATTTCGTAACTGCGAAGAGCGAATAAAATCAGTCTTACGCAAATATCTTACATAAAGTTCTTGAAGACTTTCCAATCTGTTTGATAGCGACATTGTTTCAGAAATCTCACTATATTGTTGACAGTACGGTTAAAAAAATACTTAACATAAAGACGACAATCGTACGATTACCAAAACAGAGGTGTTTAACAAATCCATCTGCGAGAGCACAGACTTCAGCTGTTGGTTGGAGAACGCTCACCTTTAAAGTTATAAGCAGAACACGGTTATTCACTTGTCAATCATTAGCTTCTCGTCAACTACTGACGATCACTAACATCATAACAGATAAAGTCGGAAGTTAAATATTAGACCTCTCAACTACAGTTTGGATCGCATGCCACAAACTCAGTTGTGGGTTGGTCGGACATTGTCAGAACTCTCAAATGTAGACACAGCTAACTGGGGTACACAGTGGTCTGACTTGAGAAGTTAAATTAGAGCACCAGCTTGTAGCAGATTATCAGGAAGAAATGTAGATGCGAATATACGACGGATTCTCCATAATTTCCTTAACGTATCCATCACAAAGAAAGACGAAACATGACGTTATTCCTAAAAATGTGTCATAACTCATACACTACTGATAGATTGGAAGTAGCAAACGTAAATGCATGAATTGAAGTGGGTGAAGTGCCGATACGGATGGTGCGTTGGACAGCATGGAAACTCACCAATGATTGATTAATAAGATATTCGAAAAAATAGACCAATGACAAGCACATCAGAAGTCCAAACAAATCCTGGAAAGGGATACACAAAGTGAATAAAACAAAATGTTAAGTTTCACTTCTTTCCCGGCCTCAGAGAGAAGTGTGAAACAATAGATTAGTTTAATCCAGTTTACTGGTACAGATAGAAAGCCTACCATCGAAGGTATACATTTTATTTAATCACAGCAATAGCACCAATATATAATTGATAGTCCATGTTTGACACGAATAAACTACAAAACGAAATAGTATAACAGACAGATAAACTGCTGCGTTAATAACAATCGTGCACATAACACAAGCTTTTGGCAAGTTTTGCAGGCACCATCACGCTGAATTCCAAGAATATAGGGATTCGGATTACGTAACAATAGTGCTCATGTGTTGATAGAATCAACCAAATCTTTAGAGATGGTAACAAATCAATTACGTTGTGTTGCACCGCCTATTGAACAAACCAGTTTGAGGTGTGCATGACCACTCGTTGCGATAAATGTCGTATTGTTCCCAGGTGAAACCGTCGCCGCAAACGTAAGTTAACTTACCGGAAAGTAACATGAGCAACGAGTTAAAGCGAATGCTGCATAGAGGTATGAAGGTTTAACCTCTTGGTGTCAAACAAATCTCAGAAGCTAAGTACTTAAGTTTTGTTTCTGAATTTATCTGATTGCTGCTAGCATTAAGCAGATGAGCTACTTTAAAGGACAGAAAGACTAAGACCTATGGTAGATAAAGAGAAGAATCTTCCTATATCCGATTGCTATTACAGCTTATTCTGAGAGGCGTCAACTATGTCAGGGTCGTATCTGTCGTGCGTATCCTCCAAGCTCTGATTGACAGGCGTTTTAAGTATACAAGGTTTGAATGCGACCGGTGCAACGCCAACAGGTATAGACATCAGATCGATCAGTAGTAGATTGTTTGCTGCGGTTTATCATTAGAGGAGTCCGGTGATTAAAACAACGAAACCGAAACACTACTGGAGAATCTTGAGGCGTAATCGTATCAATCCAACAGCCGTTGCACTCAGTCATCATGCTAACAGCAAGCGGGACACCACAGTAGAAAACGTTCGAGAGATGGAGCGGATGTTAGCTCAATGTGAAGGCGTATTGGATGAGTTGTCGGAAAACGATCGTGCAGATTTCGATATTTATGTTAACAGCGTTGCAACCAAGCGAATGGACATCAGAATGGCCGACCTGTCCAATCAATTAAATCCTGTGAAACCGTGCCCCAAATTTCCGAATAATCCCGAACGGTATGTTCATAACGTCTCCTCCTTGAATGTAAACAGAATTTCGCTTAAGGTA
>LUCH01002693.1:65688-82675 GCA_013368495.1 Paragonimus heterotremus
GAGCCTAACAGCAAACAGGTGGATATCCCAAAAGATGAACTGAGAGAACTCCTGGTGCTTTGTAGGAGTAACGTTCAGTTTCCGTTCGGCAATGTAATCTACCGACAGAGAGATGAGTGGCAATGGGCTCGCCTCTAGGTCCCTCGTTAGCTGACGTTTTCTTGAGCAAACTGGAAACTAACCAATTGAGTGCGGTCATTGAACAATTTGTATTTTATAAACGCTATGTTGACGATATTTTTTGCGTCGTCAACGAAAATTCTAACATGAACAGAGTTATGGCAGTTTTTAACTCAGCCCATAGAAATATTAAATTCACCCAGGAGTCACAAAACAATGGTCAAATAAATTTCCTGGATGTTGACATAGTAAGAAGAGAAGATGGTTCAATCCAACGGAATATGTACAGAAAACAAACCTGGAATGGCCAATACATTCACTTTGACAGTTTCGTTTAGCTAAATCAAAAGCGAAACCTCATACGAGGTCTGACGGGTAGGGCTTCAAAGATCTGCACCCCTGACACTTTACAAGCTGAGCTAGACTTTCTACAAGAAGTTTTCATGCAGAATGGCTACCCAATGCGTTTCATTCAGAAGGTGATGCAGACGGTATAGTTGAAACTTCAGCCACCTTCTGAGAATAGGAAACTGGCGTTTATTGGTCTTCCTTTCACGAGAGATCCTATGGTTTAAGTTATCTCAAGAAAGTTCAAAAAGACCGTCGAAACAACCTACCTTGCCGCTCAATTGTGCGTGAGTTTCCGTTCAACCACCGTTATCATGTCACAACTCAAAGACAAACTTCCATGTTCTACAACCAGTTGTTGTGTGTACTCATTTGTTTGCTCGTGCCGAGCATCACACGTTGGTCGTACTACAAAGGGATTGCCTGATAGAGTGCGTGAAGATCATCCTGCATGGTTAAACAGTGGTGTGACTAAAACGGTTTCAAGCACGACTGTTGCTCACTTGACTGACTCAAATCATTCTGTCAGTAAGAAAGACCCTTGTCAGATTGTCTACCGAGTGCCAAGGATTCGATCAAAAGTGGTGAGATTCCGAATGCTGACCGTTGCCGAGACCACTGGTATTCGATTGCGCAACCTTGACCACTGTGCTCAGAAGAAGTTCGTGCGGACATTTAATCTTTCCTGGCCCACCATCAATCAAGCCCACGATTTGGAACAGTGATTGCGTAACTGATAACAAACAAGCCGTCCATAACCTTTATTGACCATTTTTATGACTCACTCTAGTTACTGTTTTCATAAACAATGTATTATAATAAGCCTGATAATCAAACCCAGAAGACAAGTCTTGTTCGCTACTTTGTCGTTCTCACGACTTTATTGGGTATTTTTGAGCGAGGAAAACAGGAGAGATCAGTGCTGTGTCCAATGCGTTCGACAAAGAAAGGTCGAGATGCATATTAGTAGAACGAAGAGAAACCAATGAAAAAATATGGTGATCCGCACAGATTACACATACCGCAATATGTATCATGTGTCTGTACTGAAGAATTCAGAACGAAACACGTCAATGTGAACATAATACGTCTAGCTGAACTCATAACAGGATGAGAAATCCGTTCTACAAGGGACAGAACGTGTCAGAATTCACAGACATCTAAAAAAAAAGCACTGCGCGGGTCAACAAATTCAGGTTTAAGACCGAACAGAAGTTGAGTTAACAGTTAGATAGGTGAATTGTAAATTCCAAGCAGTCCTACTAAACCATGCTACATGTTCAATGACAGTCGGTAAACGCGCGCAGATGTACAGATTGCAATATGAGAGAAAATAGCAGCATTTTTCCCCTTTGGTTCCTAATTCACTGACATAGGACGGTAGATGCATAGTGAATAACGTGGTAATGGGAAACAACAACAATTCCTTGTAAGTTAGGAATGGTGGGTTGAGCTCGACTCTCACACGGGGATCTTCGCACCCTATCTCGTCTTCGTTTGAGGACACAATCGTTAATTAGATGAAGTGGTGTGGTTTTTGTTGTTGTATGACTGAGGTGTCTTTGAAACAATAGCACCCAATGAAACGCTGCAGTGAACGCCCAAAGGAAACTAGTTTGCAAAGGCTGTCTTACTGTTGTGTGCAACTCTGCTACCTGCCAGCAAATTGTAGATGAGTCTAGATAGAAAACAGGTCCCAATATTTCCCACTGGGATGGTGCTAAGATAGAACCGATAAAATTATATTTTCAGCCAGCTAACAGACCCATAATGTCCCAAAATTGAGCACATTCCTGCTTTTATCAAGATAACTCACGTGGAACTCGTTCCAGGCTAAAAGTCAGGCGTATTTGTGCTGAACGTACATTCTGAATGGTTAGCCCTCGATCCTGATGCGTGTTCAATTACGCACCCATAACCGAATTGCACTGTATAGGGGTAGTACAATTTCTACAATTAATAACTGGTGCTCCGTGCTGTCCTAGCCGAGAGGAAATCTGGGGTGGTATCAACAGCATAAATTCGTCCTTAGAAGTATGCCAGCGAAGCAGTGCAAATAAGTGATGTGTGACCAGGGAGCATGGAGATGGAGAGTATCATCGGGTCGAAGGTGCACGTAAGATACATTTGAAATGATCCAAATTGCTTCCCCAATGTTAGGTGTGAAACGTATGTTTACAGAGCACGTCCTGAACGAATTTCAGATATCATCGGGTACCGCTGAAACCTTTTTTCATAACATGTTCATCAACCTAACCGGATACGCGCGGTAGGAGTTACTTAAACAACTGGCTTGCTATCTGCAAGCGAGATGATAAATCGTGCTAAATCACACAGCAGGACTTGAGTGCCAAAAACAATTGTGTCTCACAGGTTACCTTAACACACCCATTGAAAGTAAAACACGAGAGCTATTGAATAAGATTCGGGTGCAATGTTTCTCGAATGGACTAAAATCAGTACTGAAGTCCATCTCCAGAACGACAGCTCACCTGATAAACATAGAATATCGCACTTCCAGCAATCTATAAATGGCTTGATGGAGACAACCGCAAGCCTGACGGTGTCGGACGCTAGGTCAAACTAGCAAACGAAATTTGGATGCCAAGCTCGAGCCATCAACAGAAATGACTGCAGCTAAACCCCATACGGATAGTATGAAATACTCATAGTAGTTCGGTCTAAGAATCAAAACATAAAATAACATTAACAGAGGACACATACAGCAATCGCACAAACGTGCTGGAACGTACCTTCAAAATACTCAGTTTGACCTTAAAGGTCGGATGCATTTGGTGTAAATCCACACTGCTCGCTGCTGCTGGTGAGGAATGACGTTCAGGTACTAATGATAGAACACTCGAACGCGCTGAAATATCTCGCGAACGAACCTCGCTGTCTGCAGGCCGGATAATGACGTCTGAAGAAAATGGAAGAAGGTTATGACCAACTGATTAATAAATTGGATCACCTAACCAAACTCAAAAGGATAAGCTACTTGTTCAAAAAGTTAACAAGCATAAGTGGTTGAGCATATCACAATGGTCACGTAACGGCCAGTGGTCAACAAATGAGTCTGAATTGGTCAGCAAACGAAAACCGTTTCCGGGACAGACATCCGTGTCAAGCCGAATGAAAGTTTCGCAACACACTGGAAATAAATCTACCCTCAGAAGGTATGAAACAAACTAAATTCAGCATACCAACGATGGATAGTACCCAATCGTGTAACAACGAATAATCCGCAGACGTAACACGAGTACGGTCACCACTGGAAACTGAGATACCTATAGAAAACCAAGCGGACACAGCGCGTGCTACTAGGCAACAATAAGAACAAACAACAGAGAGCAAACGAATTGACGAGCAAGTGAATGATGTACTAATATTACCTTATTATTTCTAACCGTGAATGACCCGATTAGTGTGTGAACCAGGCTACGTAGTCCAAATTCATTTCCAAAGATTTTCATAAAGACGTATGTAGTCAACATACAACACATCAGGTTACCCCATGATTTGAGGATTCTCTTTTTTAAAGAATATTTTAAACAAGTCTTGATCGGAAACAGTTTTACATTGACTCTTGTTATTTGAAAGGCATGGAAATCATAGATAAACATTTGAGACCAAGTAATGTGGACGAGATGGGAACTCGCACAGGCAGACCTTTACTTTCTGCACATATGGCTTAGAGTTATCAGAGTGAAACAAAACCATTCGACTCCTAAATTTTTTGTGTTTGCTTAGATTAATAAGCCATCTATGACTGAGCTGCATATTGATAAGATTCCATAACAAACCCAGAAACAGTTGAAGGGGGTTTGCAAGCAGATGTCTCAGCGAACACTAGTGAGGTGTTAGACAGCTGTTTCGACCCCGGTAGGTCACAGTAACACCACTTAGGCCGCGAAACTGAAGGCAAGACTCGTGAGCAAGTCATCGTTAAGACATTTATTCATTAGACCACCAGGTCACCATCACTAGGGTTGCAGGAAGATATGTGAATGACATTCCTTAGCTGGCAAATTGTTCTGGTGGTCTGCAGGCAAACAACAAATAACAAATCGACTTCAGCCTGTGCTAAAAGGGAGTTGCACTGACCATAAGCACTTCATGTGAATGAGATTTGAACTAATCACAAGCGTACTAATGAGGGTAGACTACAGGATAGTAAGGTTGAAATCACTAATTCAAAATGACTGTGCAGTGACTTCGTTCGTGATTATATTGCAATCATGCGAAGACCAAGATTGAGTGAATTCGCGTCAACAATTATATAAACCGGTCATTCTTAAGATAGTTCTTCTTACCAACAATGGTTATAATCCGCTACACTTTGTGTGAATTTAAATCAGTTTCAGTACCAGTAGATTATGTGCATATGCACGTGCACAATCGGGACTAATGGTAATGCAACAAATTTCTGTTAACACTAACAGAAATATAGGGAATACTGAGTATATTTTAAAATTCAACTCGCCTGTAGGTGACTGCATTGTTGGATAGGTATCTTCTTCCTCCTCTTTAAGGCTGCTATACCTTCGTATGAGGCTCTGGGTGTTAGTAGACAAACAGGTGCATTTGACCCGGAATTTTGGATGATTCGGACGATCTAACAGGAAGAAATAGCTGAAGATGGGAAAAAGAAGGTTGACAATTTCCACACCGAAATGGTAAGTGGTGTCGTCAAACCGCATTAGCTCGGGTACACTTACTCGGAATGGTCAGGAATCATGAGATATTCAACAGGAAGATTTTTGCCACAAAGACAATGGTTTAAATCGAGTTGATCAATTGGATATGCATAGTGTTTACTTTGAAAACGGCAAGGAGGGGCGGATATCGCACGTCTGTAGCCCCAAAACATAAAACACAACAACTCCTAAGTCACAAACCTAAACGTCTATCAGACGCAATCAACTACAAGCTAGCAGGTTCATTCCTCGTGGCCTATACTAACAAGGATGGAATGGGTTAGCCAGTTATCCAACTGTCGTGGACTTACAGATTCACTGATGCTCATTATCAAGCCACATGAAGGTCGCCTGTCATCGGAGGTTCTGAATCTCGACAAAATGAATCTAAGTAATCTCTCGTTTGAAAATGTGTAGGGCAGTATGATTATTACATAAACACGTTTCTTAAACTTAAGTGTCCTACTGGATGGTAAACAGAAAGTACAAAAAAAATTGGAGAAAAAAAACAAGACAGGACGCGCGCGCAATAGGCCTTTAGCACATTGAGATGCGATATATCGACACACACACTCGGCGAGCAATACTGTCCAAAAAATAATACGATGAAACGTGCTAAGTGAATTTGAATAGTGTTTACCGGGAATCGAATGTTACATTCTTTTTCTCATCTTTGATCGCCTAAAAAGAGCAAACCATCAAACAGCAAGAAATGCAAGCGTGCACTTCACACCAAAGATCATGGGGCGCAGGTTCAATCATAACGTAATAAATTACTTTCAAAAAGGAGCTACTCCTTGTGCATTTTTTGCCTGGCAATCAGTTGATCCATTCTGACTCATATGATCGATTGTAATCAACACACAGACGCGAAAACAGCATTTCGTACCGTCTATTAGGTCTCTGTCGATAGTCGAGGCGGTCGCAATCCGACTACGTAACCCGGATCTGTGTGTGCATAAACAATTCGTTCAAACCCTGAGGCCTCCTTGGCCGAACACGGTCGCCCAACCCGTGAAACAATTTGTCCCCGTCTCACTGCCCCAGCCTGATTAACACTGACTAACTAGGATCAACCTTATTTGTGTTCCTAACCGAAGCGAGATAGTGTTAATCTTTCATCCAATTACGCTGTCCCCTTCATTGATCATTGATCAATAACATTCTAACTCGTCACTTGATTTTATATAATTCTGCCAGCCAAAGAGAAGAATTGATCGAAAACAGTCTGTTCGCTGAAACTTTGTTCTTCATGAATCACAATCCAACCAGTCAAAAACTGCTGGAACCTCGTATTAAGTGTAAGACAAGGGACCAATCTACAAGATAATCCTTAACAATGAGTGAGTGAGTGCATTCAACTTACACTAGGGCGAGTAATATCGGCACCACAGTGACCACGAGCAGAGTTTGTTCCGGCGAAATGGACGAAGTCAGTGCTGCATAGACTAGTGCACCAATTAGACCGGCAGCTCCGGTACCCGAAGACCAAGCCGAAACACAATTCCTGCAACGGCAAATCGGGTGATGAACCCATACAGATAACCATGTTACGCGTATAAAAACAAACGAAGTGACGTCAACAGGTCACAACTCTGGAATCAATACATGCCATTGGTAAGATGGCTCAATCACTTCTCATCCACCAAGTAGCCTGTAAACTGAACAAACTGTTTAGGAAAAATAAAGATTAGTGTAAAAATTGATTGGAACGCGTTTACAGAATTGTTGAGAGAGGTGCCAGTACTGAACAATCATGACTAATGATTTTGCTTGTATAGCTTTCGACCATGTATCAAAATAGCTAGCAAAGCTGCAAGGAACATACGAGGATCAGTGTCTAAAGAGGGCAGGACGACCAGAGGATTAGACTTACACCCGTCAGTTTCCCTCCCGCCACTTTATCCAATCACTCAAGTAGTAAAGAACAAACCCTGAAAATTTCACCCTTAAACCAACATCATTGCATTATACACATCACAGAAGACAGTGAACAGTTAACTAGCCAACGTTTTGCCATGATTCATTTTACATGAATAGCTCCAAAGCGTCCAAAATCAAACCTCCACTCTGAGTTAGCTAGTGAAAGAACTAACAAGAAGCATACATTCTAGTAAGTAGATGAGCCAATGTTAACGTTTAGAAATAATCATTCAGTATATACACTTAGACTATAGAAATCCATACCAGATAACCTCAGTAGCACCTTCAGAAAATTAGTGATTGGCCTTAGTGCTGATAATTCCCACACTGTCCGTAATACATCTGAACCGACTGGAGTACGAATCAGCGAAGTTCAGTTTTAGACAGCTATCATTGAGAACTATCCAGGTCGACATAACGAGAAGCCAGTAGTTCTTACGACAATGGCTAAGTTGCCACCAGATTCGACTATCAGATAACACACAGTTTGGCAAAGAACTGTGTACGTGAGGCTGTTTTGATGCTGTTTTGAGATACGTTATGATAGCTTTCGCCACCAGTTACCACACAAAAATGACGATCCACTTAGAAGGGAAAAAAGTTAAAATTTTCGCAGTAGAACAGTAGGAAAAAGTTATTATTTAACATATGCTACAGAGCATCCGCTGGAAAGCGGGGAGTAGAGTTTCCAAAAATATTCGACCGATACATCGTACGGTGTCTGTTGCAGTGTTGACATGTTGTCAGGATGTGAGCACTCAGACAGGAGCATTACAAATGACTGAAGGTTGAAACTACCAAGTTAGACTGCATAATCATGGTAATGATAAGAAAATAGACAACATGTGCAGGATGGACCCTAGGTTGGCCCACAGAATTTACCTCCACATAATGCTACATTAATTGTACATACATAACATATTTCACAATATTTCCGTCAACTCATCATCAACCATGGTAATATAGCAGGAGTTGACGCTGGTGCTTGATTTTCATTAAAAAGATTGAAGTTCTAATTTACATATGACAGAAAAGGAAAGAACAAGACCTTCATCTATCAAACCATCCCGTTCGAACTTAACCATTCTATGGCATTCACTATCGTGTCTTAGTAATTGACTTTACAACAGACAAAAGCAAACAGTTACCTCACTGTTCCTAGACCGAAGCCAATTAACCTATGATACACGTATTCTGGAATACATTTACAAACTGTAGCTTCTGATTTACTAGTGACCGTTCCCATTTCCTTGTGCCATGTCATCGAGTAGCCAATGAGCTGCGTAGTTAGCAGGGTGAACAGTGAGACAAACGATGTGTTGACATCTTTAATAAAGAACCGAACCACAAAGACATGACCAGTTTTACGGTTCTCGCTGGTGAATTTGATCTTCCGACTATCGAAAACCCACTTACTAAGCCACTCACTGTGTACATTTGACGCACAATTACGCATATCACTGTACGCAAACATCGACTTTGACATGTTTAACTCACTCTGGTTACGTTTCGCAACCGCAACCTCAGACTAGGATAAGCACGGCCTCACATGAGAGACATTAAATTTAAGCAACTTCTCTATGAGGCCAAAGATGTAATGTATGAAGGAGAACTGTCTTAGCAATAGAACTGAGAACTTTCATTTCACTTTCCTCAACCCAATCATTCTTGACAGAAAATTCCAAGTAGAAAACGCCGATCGACAGTTTTTGGACCTCCACCGTCGAGACAAATATTAACGTAAGTGATACCACCTCCGACTGTCATTTGGCACTGAGTAGTGGTAAAGCGCGGTCCAAGGATCAAAGTGTATTGAGAAACAGCGTCTAACAACATCACACCATCGCTAGATATCGTTATGGCAATCCAAATCGATTAACACTTTATCCGCCAAAATGTCAACGTTGAATTTTGTGGGTATTTCAGACACTAGCCAATACTCTATCCACAACGAAGTTGTGGACAGCCTGTATGGGCACTAATATCGGTGTCGAGTGTGTCTGACAGCTTTTTTTTAGACTGCAATGCGCTAAAGTACTAGTGTAAAGAAGTGGCAGTATGTTTAGATATTTTTGTGATCAGACAACTTACAAAATGCAAACTTATCTACTCTGTGAAACGTACCCCTCTAGTCAATTTCCAAAATGTCCGCTGATTGGTGATACATATAGTGGTAATCCAGAACAGATGACCCAAACCCTCCATTAATGTCACAATTTCTTCTTTGAATAGCAATGGCAAGAGATCGTCTAAATCCGTGGACGGAAAACGTTTAGGAACCATTATGCAACAAAAAAATCCCGGTTTTTAACATCCAGATGTACTTTAGGGCCTCACCAAATTATGAACCAATAACTGGTTGAATGCTGTTGAGTTTCCGAATGCATGTATTGAAAGCATGTGCGATGTGGATGAACAAATCTCAAATACGAGTAGGAAGGGATTAGGGTAGATTGCGTGTGTGTGTGTGTGTGTGTGTGTGTTAGTCAGGATGTTGGTCTGCCTTTAATTCAACTGAACACTTGTTCAAATACAAGTTACACACCGGAATGTATCTCAAAATTCTGTTAATCTCGTCAGTGATCTCAAACATTGTGTCAGATGGAGGAAGGAGTACTTTAATGTCATTAATCGAAAATAATCCCGCAAATGATAAATATATCCAATATTGTGTGGACAATTTTATTATTACACTATAAAGAGTTCGTAGTTTTATGCTGAACTAAGATGAGTAAATCTCAAGAAGGAACAGTGATTTAATAGCTACAAAGTCACAAATATAAACGCGACCACATCAAAAATGTTGTCTACCAGCGGAAGTTAGTAAAACAAAGTTATTCAGTCCTGTTTCAGAATATCAAAGCATCATCCGGGTACATTCTTCGCAAGTGCATCAAGGTAGACTAGATAATTCCAGTCTTTCAACTTTGCCGTTTAGCCACAGAAGTGTTCATGTTTTGTTTACAGAACTAATACGTCCCAGAGGATCTCGATCGGGTTAAGAGCACGAACACAGGCTAGCCAACACAATACACCATTTCTAAGAAGAACCAATAATTTTGTGATGGGAAGTGGACGTATTGGATACGTTATCTTGTTATAAAGTTTCGCTCCTCAGTGTACATGGTACGACAAAGTGCATCTCACCGGCAACACCAACCCACCAACTCATTGCTTACCATCTATCACTTGGATCCATGCACATCTCATCTATTTGAAATCTATACCAGTGTCACCTTCATAAATCAGACCAGTTCGGGGAGGATTTCTCCGCCAAACCTGAATTTACACACTACCACTGAAATGTCTACAAGACGTGATTACCAGTCTATTGTATATGACATACAATTCTCATAATTTATTTTCTTTCAATTGGCCTTTTTATCTATCAAACAATTGGATAAAGACATCCTCGTAATGCCCTTTGTATGGTTAATATGGAGCCATCTAGCCTAAAGGATGATTTCCACTCGGGAAAATATATGCCCATCAAAGAACTCTGTATGACTCGTTTGAACAAAACCCAAGATTATCAGTCTATACCGATGTTCACACGCGGAGATTGAACTTCCGAGAAACGACTAGTAGAACGATTTGAACACTTAGAACGTTTGCCGGTCTACCAAGGATTTCTACGTGAGGGGAATGGATTAATTAAAAAGCACTGCTGGCAGATGGTTTGTAATTCATCAGTCGTCGGAAAGAGACTTAGCAGCTAACCATTACAGCATTCTATTGAGGTATTAGTTAAGCAAACCTGAGTAGAGCGCGATTTCGTCGGGCGGTCAGGATATCCGTACAGCTGTGTGTGCATGGGTGAATGCGTCAAAGTTTATCTGCACGCTCAAGAGTTTTGCTGCGGACTGTGTTGAGACTACAGTTTTGTGACAGAGAGTAAAGTAAAACCCTTCTGAACAGGAAGCATACCAATATGTATGTCTTGAAGTAATCAAGCAAGACGACTAAATCGCAGAAAAATGTTGGCATCATGATAGGACACTCCGGATATCCGACAAAAAGTCATCGGGTCATCATCATCATAGACATCAATACATCAGTGGTTCTCACTAATGCTTAACTGCCACACAACCAAGAAGAAAAAAAGTAAACTCTCTACAGAAAGAGGGAAGAAAAAAGAAGGGCAGGAAAGGACCTAACTACTAAAAATAGCTACGTCTATATTCAAACATACAACATCAAGGCGCCTACACCTTGCAAACAAACAACCGAGCTGTAAGTGAAAGTAAGGCGTCATCAATGAGACAGCTTCCTTACGGCTTTCACAGCCCCGCGTCATTAAGTTCAATCACTTCACAGACAACTCGGACAAACAACGACAACATCCATGCAACCGAGCTCGGTTAGCCGCCATCTCACCTAACGTCTCAAGCTACTGACTCTGAGTCGCGAGGGCTCCAGCCCGAGAGACGAACACGATCTACAGTGCCCAATCACTTGGTGAACGATTTCATTTCATTACGGCAGGTAATCATCTGCCCACCTCGTACCTTGCGCCAGTCGGCCGCAACGTCGGCAAACAGTACTCGGTGCGGCAAACGACTAGTTGGCATTCACAGTACACGACCTAATCATCTAAGTCTGTGCAAAGGACTGAACAGAAAAACTCGTTTGACTATCAGTGCCAAACATCCGCTTCCTAACCTCCTCGTTGCTTAATCGATAGTGTCGCTCGATACGAGCGACTGGACGCAGACACCGGTGGTCAAGGACCTGAAGACGGTTCACGTTTTCTACCCCGATGGGCCATGTTTCGCTGCCGTAAAGTAATACAGTCCTCACCGTTATCTGATATACGCGACTCCTAAGCTTCAGAGAGATACCTTTCTGTCGCCATAGGTTTCTCAGATTGGCGAACGCCGCCCTAGCCTTGGAGATACGCGCCTCTATTTCATTCCCTACATCTCCGCCGCCGCCGCCGATGCAGCTTCCCACATATGTAAACTGGTCAACAACCTCCTTGGCCTCACAATCTAACATTAAACCAACGTAATTACAGCAATCTTGCAGAAGCACTTTGCATTTTCAAGTTGCAAAGCGCATTCCGAAGATCGCGAAATAGCGTTTAGCGTTGTTTGTGCCCCTTGAAATAGGAACGTCTTGTCATCAGCACAATCAAGATCAATCAGTCTTTCACCAGGTACGAGGTTCACGCCGGATCCCAGAATAAGGCTCACAAGACGATAAACGTTGTGAGCAAAAAAGCACTACATGCTTGGGACTCTGAGGATGATGAATGTTGATATGTAAAAACTGCGAAAAAGAAAATTGTGTGCTCACTTGTTGAAAAACGCCGTCATGCTGAGAAAGCTTACATCTCCAATTCCACAGGAAAGACTGGCCGAGAGAATACCTGAAAAGATTACATTAAAATTAACATTTGTTTAATATGGTTCTCTCCAGCGACGTATGACACTACGATGAACACATGTGATGGGCCGTGTGACATAAACAAGCTGCCCGAACTCAGACAGGAGTAGTTAAAACCGAAGCTGGAACCTGGTACCGCAAGATTAGTAGTCGAACAGGTTATCACTGAACTACCTCGATCCCAGTGTTAGGTTAGATGAAATTGAGACGAGACACTAGAATAAAACTATGAGTCTTCAACACTGACAATGAGCAGAAAACGCGGATTTTTGGCATCCGGGAGTAGTACCAAAACATTACACTTTTAACAACGCACACAGTGAAAATGCCACGTCATCGTCATCGTCACAGACAACAATACATCAGTGGTTCACACTGATGCTTAACTGCCACAGTTGTGTGTGGGCTGAAATACTGCCAGGATGTGCCTACCTAGACAGGAGAACGATTAGGGTTCTCAACCAAAGCCTTTGGCTCAAAAGCCTATACCGCAAGGCAGCGAATGGGTGGCAGTGTACCAGAACTGGTACGT
Organism: Paragonimus heterotremus; assembly: GCA_013368495.1. Taxonomy (NCBI): domain Eukaryota; kingdom Metazoa; phylum Platyhelminthes; class Trematoda; order Plagiorchiida; family Troglotrematidae; genus Paragonimus; species Paragonimus heterotremus. The sequence goes on from LUCH01002693.1 coordinate 78,697, forward strand.
TTTCTAGAAGAAGATGCCAATCTTCTTCCAACCCCAACCCCCAACTTGGAGGAACAAGAGATTGGTTTGTCAGACCTCTAGCTATTGGCCTGCCTGGTATGTGTGACTCTGTCAGTGTGGTGATCACACCGTAAAGTTTAGCTCAACAGGCCATCGAGATGCGCAAGCCGTCACACCACGTCAAAGTCCAGTCTCGTAGTGAAGTGAATATACCATGCAATCCGGATCAACCCTATCAAGAACACGATTTGATTAACCCCAAAACCCGGGACGTAAAAACGGAATTTCACCGAAAAACGGAATGTCACGTTTTCCCTTACCAGAGCAAACTGTAGGTAATCGTTAAAGCTACGGATCTACAACTCACTGCATGCGGTCTCAGACCGATAATAGTTGTAGAATTTCTACTTGACCTATTCGCATCGTTAAACTCCTACGGAATTCCGCACTTCACATTCCTAATGCGACATGCATGCACATCTAGAAATTTGATTACGCGTGTAGTTTAGTGTCATGCTCACCGTCATACCTTACATTCTTTGGTCTTCTTCTTAAGGACTCTAGGCACAGAAGACGTTCTCTTGAGCTTCAAGTTAAATACAGTTGTAACTATTCAGTTTCAACTGTTCTGTCCGAAACGTGACTTGTGACAAATGTTCTCATAAAACAGTTCATGACATCCATAACTTATTAACCACCGCATTCGATTAACACGTTTCACTTGGCGACGTTTAAACCGCTCATTGCGTAAATGTTGACACGAAACTTTTCCATAATTGTCCGGATGTATCTGCAACAAACAAACTGTTACTAATGGCTACTTTTAGAAACCAAGACAATGAAAATCAGGCAATCGGACCGTAGATTAATTGTATCAGTCGTACAATTGATAAAAATCGGTGGGCAGCTGTTCCGATCTTGTTGAGTCTCATCAACACTAACATGTCAGGGAAACGACTCCACGACTCGTGCAAAAGTGCCAGATTATTAGGTCACCGCAGGACATTAGTCTGGACAATTGTCCACCAGACCAGAGGACGACGGTCACCAGGGTTCCATGACAGCAGGTGAATTATTAGTCCGTTGCGTTTCCCTTCCTATTAGAGGAAATCGCTCATTCGTTTGTGGGCTGAATGTTTGAAAAAAACTCTCTCAACCTCCTATTGAAGCTGCGGTATACATTTCCTAGTCTACAAGGTAAACAAATACGGCTGATCAATTTCGATCTATGAGACAGGAAGGCGTAGAAGACAGGAGAATAGGTCGTACACTTTACTGAAGAAAACAGCGAAAAACGGTTAATCGGATAGCTGGTGAGCCGGCCTAGTCAGATGCCTGGTCTAAATTGGTTGGAAAAGAATAACTTTCCATCTTAATTAGATAAAAGGTATTGAGCACTTGAACCAGCAAAAGCCCGTTCAACCGATCCAAATGACGCCTGTTGACAACGTGTACATTATACATTTTAATAAAACACAGCAGTTCACTATGTGATTTTGTCCTAGACGATCACACGATCAGGCTGTTACAATATTTAAATACAATGGTAACATTCAACCGAAATCCGATTCGTGTGCATTTTTGTGCATACAATTACGGAATCGGATTCACAGAACCCTGCTATCATTTTATCATTATTGAGTGAGAAAGGTGTAGAGTAACACTGTTGCATTCAACGTGTCCGCGGTTCAGTTAGGTAGACAATCCAGCTGCAATAAGGTTGCAGTGGAATTAGAGTGTCGAATCTGCTACAACGCTGAAAAAAAGAATCTAGATATTGTGAAACGTTTGCTTGAGAGGTTGTTGCCATTGGCAATGATGTCACCACTGCGCAAAACCCATTTGATTGTGATGTTTATCAGTTGCTAATGGACATCTAGGCAAATATCGTTCAAATAATATTCGACAAATATCGATTGTTTATAAAAACACAAATTGTTATTCGTATCCGCATGTCACCTCAATTCATTCGGCCGATTTTTACAACGTCAGCAAGTCCGTAAATGGAGTGATTATTCTCGTAGTAAGTCATTTCAATCTTAACAATGAAAATTGACCCAGTCCTTCCAGACTACTATAAAGTAGTTCACACATGCATTGAATCGATGTCACTTTGTAATATGAAAATGCTCATGTTATCCATTCAACTCCCTGTGATGGAATCGTTATTCACCAACCTGCGCCTTCTACACTGCGATCGGTCGTTAAGTGTTTTGATATTTACCGGTCTGGTCGAATTGCATCGAGTAGAGTAAACGAGTAGAAGTCACATATAAGGATGAATGAGAAGTGTTAGCAAGCAAAATGACCAACATTCATCAAATATGTTGGGACTCGACTACACGACGGTACATGTCTACGACAAGCAGCATCACTGTCAAGAAGTACTTCGAGTTGAGCATAGAAGATGCACGAAGTCAATTGATGCAAAGTCGTAGGAAATGAACGGATCCAAACAAATAGTTGATAATTTAGCTCTGTGACATGTGCGTGCATTCCTCATCGATTTCCCAAGCAAAAACTGTGCCCAAATTGACACGTCGGTAAGACAAAAATGGATCACTGGGATGAAGTTGTGAAAGGAGGCCGCCTCCTACGAACCATCACAAGTGCAATATGTTATCTCTGAATCGTATCAGAGATCCGTCGATACGGAACGAACCAGAGACGATAATCGATTTTATAACGTTGCAGGATAATTAAGAGAACGATGATCTAGGAGCGAGCCTGTCAACCAAGGTCTAACTTATAAGACAGAGTGAAACTTACCGATAATACTGACCGTCATTGACTTTGAAAAAGAGACCATTATGAAGCTGTTCAATGCCAGAGCGCAGGAGAATAGAATTTTGAAGCTATCAATAACGAATGCAGAATTTAATGGATAAACAGCCAGTAGGTTAGGACATAGGTTTTCCAAAGGCACTGTTACGAAAAGCAGTAATGAGACATTTAACCAACAAGAGTGAAACAACAATTGGGAGTTGAGTAGCAATAGACTGGAGGGTCTGTATGGAATCGGGCAGCTTTAGTGCAACCAAGAATGTTAAGAGATAGTATGCTGGGACATTATGCGCTATACAAACTGGTACCTCAAAAGTAAAAGCCCCAACCAGTTGTGCTGAGTTCGCTAGTCAAAAATATCATCAGCAAGCTGGCCGAATCCGTTAACCAAGAGCTGCTTAAATGCGCTTATAACCAGCTGGCTGCTGAGTGTAAAAGGGGTATGATCACCTGACATATTCAACATATTTGTCAAAAATACATTTTTCCGTCCTGGTCCACTCTTTCTGTACTGTCGTACTTGATAACGACAAACTAGCTATGAAACAGATACGACCGTAACAAACTCGAGCTTCAAGTGAACTCAAACCGGCGACAGGAACATGGATGTCCAAACGCAGCAAGCACCCTACTGGCTAAGCCATGAAGCCACCTCTGGAGCTAAGAAGTTTCATATTTGGACCCAGCTACTCACCTACATAACTATATATATATATATATATATATATATATATACCGAAAGATATAAGTATGCTGAACCACAGTCCACTTGGTTTTATACTTTAGGTTTCGGAATAAGGATGGCATCTTTTCCCAAAGAAAGTGATGTTCGATTTAGTGCATTGTCAACTATCCTGAGTCTTACTATACAAGCTTTGACCGAGAGTCCTAATCATTCTTCTGCCTAGGTGTGGGTGTCGTGTCAGTACCTCAGCCCAAATACAGGCATGTATATTCACCTCACCCATAGTTTCGTAATGCACTGCTCATTAAACAGTAAAAAACCGAATCGTCCTACCTGCTGCAAGGTGAATAAACAGAAGAACATCACTGCTCACCCCTTTTTGATTGCTTTATCCTATTTTGCTCTCAGGCCCCTCCCGACCCCCAATCCCAGTAACAGCTAGTAACTATTACCATTAATTACGTTACACACCCCCCAACAGATACGGGCAATAAAAAAACACCTTTCCAA
>LUCH01002694.1:0-32745 GCA_013368495.1 Paragonimus heterotremus
CAACTAATCACGGTAAACAGCTTGCGGTGCTTGTGTCACGTACTTCGTATGTCATCTGATCGTTTACCGTACCGGGCACTATATGCTGAGACCAGCAACAATTGGGTAAAACCGCGTGGTGGTCAAGCAACAACGCGGTCACGAAATATGAAGAACTTGACTGCTCCATTGAGCAAAATGGGTAGGTGTCGCCTGCCTGGATGGAGTTTTCGTGATCACTCAAACTGCTGGTTAGAGACGCTATCCGAGATGGCGATGTGTTGCAGTCAATGGCATACCTGTATCCATACCATTTCTGTTTCTTCCGCTTAGTCTTCTTTTGATGGTTTTCAACCTTAACGTTTTCTTCTAGGATATTCCACGTCACTGTTGAGGTGAGTGGCGGCCCGAGCCACAGTACCTTTTGGTCAGGCTCATGGCTGTTATGATGTTGATGATAATTTCTAGCTTGCACTGGTTTTGCGCTTGGTGCACGTCGGTGTTATCCTTGACGCCCTCGCCGACCATGGGTTTTGGTTAATGGAGAAAGCTAAAGATTTTGATACCGCTTTTTCTCCAGAGAACAGTGTCACACTCTTCAAGTTTTTCCATGCAACTGCAGTTGCTTGGTTCCTGGCGACCGTCTGTCAGTGATGCTGATGGCACACTCATCTATGACTAGTCCAGAAGGTTAGAGCGTCGGGCGGAACACTTTGAGGGTCAGTTTAGCTGGTCTCCTGCTCCTTCTGTTTTGCCTTCACAAACTTGCAATGTGGCACCCTGATCGATCGATTTGGGAACACCCATTAAATCTGAGGTCTGCGGTTGCATTTCGTTTCTCAAACGTAATACAGCCGCTGGCCTAGATGATCTTGTGTTGGCACTTTTCAAAGAAATGGGAATCTTTAGTGAAAACCTTGACTCAGTTGTTTTAAGTTGTATGGTCGACGGAGACCATCCCTCTGTGCTGGAGCCTCCCAATAACATTTCTCACATTCCAGAAAGCTCTCAGGAGCTTTTGTGGAAACAATAGGGGAATTAGTTTGACCCAAGTGATTACTAGGGTTCTGGCGTTCATTTCACTTCATCGACTCACTGCAGTTTGGGAGGCGAACATTAGGGATGAATATGCAGGGTTTCGTCCTGGGCGGGGATGTACAGACAAAATTTTTACTTCATCAAAATCAAGAGTAGCGTCATGTATACTGCCAGCCAACAATTGTATTTCTTGACTATAAGAGTGCGTTCGATCCAGTGGATCAATCTACACTTTTAGAGTCGCTTAAATGCAGGGGTGTATCGACCAAGTATGTGAACATACTGTCGTCACCTTATTTCCATACTTTAGCTCAGGTTAGGGTCTACGATGACCTGTCAGACAGTTTTATCGCCAGGATCAGCGTACATCAGGCCTGTCCACCTTCACCGCTTTTGTCTAAGTTTGTGATAGACGATATAATGGAGGATTGTTTCCGGCAGCCACAAGATGCCGGCGTGGACCTCTTACTTGGTGGAAGACTTACTTGTCCTGATTATGGTGACGACAAGATGTTGGTGTTTGACAATTTCTAAGTAGCACAAATAATGCTAGACGCTATTTCGCGTTCTGCTGAATATTTCGGAATGTGCTGTGCGGCCTCAGACTGCAAAATGCTTCTGCAGGGTTGCTATGACTACGTAGGTTTGATTTTAAGTGATGGTGATGTGGTGGTTGTTGACCGGTATGTGTACTTGGGAAGCTGCACCAGCGGTGGTTGAGGTGTAATGAATAGAATAGAAACTTGTATCTCTAAGGCTGAGGCGGTGCTCCCTAGTCTGTGGCACCTCTGGCGACGGAGAGTTATTTTTCTGATGCCTAAAGGTCGCGTATAAAAGGCGACAGGGATGGCTGTGTTACTTTACAGCAGCAAAACCTGGCCGCTCAGGTTAGAAGATATGAACCGTCTTTGGATATTTGACCGCGGATGTCTACGTTCAACCGGTCGTATCGAGTGGCATCAGCGAGTGAACAACAAGCAGGTTAGGAAGCGGGTGTTTGGCACTGATTGTCAAACGAGCTCATTCGTTCACTGCTTACAGTTACACATACTTAAATGGCTAGGTCATGTACTAAGGATTCCGGCTGGTCGTCTGCCACACCGAGCACTCGTTTCCGACGCTGCGGCCGACTGATGCAAGGTGCGAGGTGGACAGATGATGACCTGGCGTAGACAAATAAAATCGTTCACGAAGGGGTTGGCCACTGTAGATCGGGTTCGTCTCCCAGGCTGTGGCACTCGCGACTCCCAGGGTCAGTGGCTTGAGACGGTAGGTGAGATGGCGATTAGCCTCGAGAAAACATTTGACTATGTGAATCGATAATCTCTTCCGTTTTGGAGTGTGAGGTGCCCCTTATTTACTGATGACATATGTAATCAATCGTGTATATGATGTACGTGAATCACGTTCTTCAGCGGAGTACCTCTAGCCTAAATTCTTGGTCCGCTTCTGTTTTTGTTTTTTATTCTTAATATTCCCGCTACTGTTTCCCCCTTAATCACCGTTTGTTAGTGACGTCAGATTTGGTGTGTTACAGACTTTGTAATTAGTCCTATTATCGTATACGATGACTTTAACGTCATTTTACTTGATCTCAATCAGACCGGTTTTAATGTGAGTTAATGTGGAATTATGTATGTTCTCGACTTGTCGAATATCGCATGCCGCCTTGACAGTTTGTTTTTTCAAGCTATTTTCCACGTAGAAGAACTTGACCATCTTTTTGTCGTACTCGAACTCTAAACCGATTGCAAAATAAACTCGCGCTATTCAAACTTTTGTTTGACCAGTTGGATCCTCACTAGTCCTATCTTCTTATCAATGGTTCCATTCTGTGACATCGAAATTTGTGTTGCGATTTTTCCATCCTTTCTTTAGAAACTACAGTTTGCTTTTAGAGGCTGTGTGGCAGCGTGCCACTAAGGCTAGACTTTATGAGGAACTGCCGACTTCATTGATTATGTACTCTTTAGAGTGCCTGCAGCTTTGGGTTGGCCTGTTGCTCGTCTTCTTGATCCTGAATTCTCATCATCTGTCACAGTTAGACTGGACCTTGACGCGATGTGACGGCTTGCGCATCTCGATGACCTATTGGGCTAAACTGGATGGCATAGCCACCACATCGATAGAGTCACTCATATCAGGCAGGCCAATAGTTAGAGGTCTGACAGATCAATCTCCTGGTTCTCCAGGATGGGGGTTGGAAGAAGGTTGGCATCTTTTTCGGGAAAACTTACCAGTTCTGATACTCTGCCACCCACCCGCTGCCTTGCGGTACAGGCTTTTGAGCCAAAGGCTTTGGTTGAGAACCCTAATCGTCCTCCTGTGTAGGTATGGGTGCCCTGGCAGTATATCATCCCACACAACCATGAGTAGTCATAACACCAGTAATTCCATACTGCATCGACCGTCCCGCAGTATAAACCGGATCACCCTATCTGCTGCATACAGCAGGGTGGATAGGCGAAAAAATTCCACTACTGACCCATCCTCTACTGTCCTACCAAATTTAGTTCGCAGGCCTCTCCAAACCTCCATTTCTGATAGTCGCTCCATAAGTCCCACAACAGATGTAGCTAACCGTGGTAACATTGACCCGGTAAGTTCCGTCTCTTGCCATTTAGCTCCAGGCCTCCCTCGTCCCTTGGTTAAATCCAGAATGCGAATTAATACGGGTGCCTTCAACTTTCGCACTCTCAAACAGATAGGTCAACAGGCCGCTCTTGCACGAACGTTATACTCATTGCATATCGATGTCTGCTGTATCTCGCAAACTAGAATCCAAGACAGTAGTCAGCGTATGGAACTAACAGCACCCGCATTGTCTACCCGATACTGGTTATACACTCCGGGTGACTCAACAGCCGCTGTTACAGATCAGGCTGGAGCAAGTATAGTCCTTAGCTCGACGGCCGCAGCCTCATTGATATGTTAGATCCCTGTTAACAGTAGACTTTATGTTGTCCGCTTGGCAGGTTCCGTTAAGGCCAACTCTAGACGCAAGATTTTCAGAAATTTATTTATTGTATCTGCTTACGCTCCTACTGATTGTAGTGACGTGGACGTCAAAAAAGCGTTTTACTCGATCTGGCCGCTCTCCTTCGGTCGACACGTGACTCTGATATAGTCGTTCTGGCGGGAGACATGAATGCCCAGGTGAGTCGCCTTCGTGAGGCCGAATCTCGTTTAGGTGGCAAGTTTTGGATAGTGTCACATCGGTCAGATAATGGTGAGCGATGGTTGCAGCTGTGCGCTGAGTATAAGCTATTTTTAGCCAGCACTAGTTTTAGGCATCGTGCGTGTCATTGCTATACTTGGCGTCCGCCTGCTCCGAATCAGGCCTGGTCTCAGATAGACCACAAGGCTGTTAGTTACAGGTGGCGTGGTTCCATCTAAGACTGTCGTTCTTATTGGAGTACATACTTGGACTCAGATCATGCATTGGTATGTTGTTGTTTTGTTCTTACTTTTGTTGATCAACGACCCCACCAACAGCAACGACTGGCTGTTGAGAAATTGGCCTTACCATCGGTAAAGCATAAGTAACGAACTAGCTTAGAAAACTGCCTTAGTGGTGTTCATTCTGAAGATTCTAATAACTGCTGGACACAAATCTCACAGGCCATTCAGAAAGCAGGTACTGTAGCATGCGGCGTAGGGGTACATAAGTTTAACAAACATTGGATTTCAGAGAAACCTTTGGAGTTGTTAGAATCCAGACGGAAGGTTCCTCCTGGTAGTTCACCTAATAAGTCTAGAAGAGATATCCGTAGGAAACTGGAACGTAGTCTAAAGGCTGATCGTGAGGCTTGGTTAGTGGAAAAAGTTAAGGAAATGGAAATCGCTTTTGCCTCAGGGAACACCGGCAAACTCTTCAAGCTGATCAGTGCTTCTGGTCCCAGGCGACCGCTTATCAGTGAAGCTAGCAGCGAGACAGATGGCACACTAATTTATAATAAGTCCAGAAGGTTAGAACGCTAGGCGGAACACTTCGAGGATCAATTTAGCTGGCCTCCTGCTTCGACCATGCTGCCACCACAATCTTCTGATGTAACGTCCTGGTCGGTAGATTTAGAACCACCCACTGAGACTGAGGTTCGCAATTGCGTCTTGGCTCTCAATCGTAATAGTGCTGCTGGTCCAGATAATATCGTGCCGACACTTTTCAAAGAGTGTGGAAAGGCGTTAGTAGAGGCTTTGACTCGGCTGTTTCAACATGTGTGGACGACGGAGACCATCCTTCTGTGCCGGGGTCACTCGATATTAATTCCCATATTTCTAAAGGAGCCCTGGACTCTCGTGAAAACCATAGGGGCTTAGTTTGACTCCAGTCATTTCAAGGGTCATGGTATCCATTATACTTCGTCGACTCACTACAGCTCGCGAAGTAAACATTAGAGAAGAACAGACAGAGTTTAGCCCTGCGCGGGGATGTATAGATCACATTTTCACCCTCCGTCAAATTCTGGAGCAACGTCATTTGTACCGCGGGCCAACAATCGCCGTATTTCTCCACTATAATGGTGCGTTCGATTCGGTGGATCGATCTACACCTTTAGAGTCGCTTAAACGCAAGGGTGTACCGACCAAGTATGTGAACATACTGTCCGCGCTTTACTCCCATACTTCAGCTCAGTTTAGGGTTTACGGTGAGCTGTTTGATAGTTTCAGCACCAGGAGCGGCGTTCGTCAAAGCTGTACCCTTTCACCATTTTTGTTCAATTTCGTCATGGACAAAATAATATAGGGCTGTCTACGGCACTCAAATGATGCTGGTGTGGACCTCCTACCTGGTGAAAGACTCACTGATCTTGATTATGCTGACGATAAAGTGTTGCTATTTGACAACTTTCAAGCGGCACAAGCAACGCTGAACGCAATTTCGCGTTCTGCTAAGTACTTCGGAATGCGCTTTGCGGCCTCAAAATGCAAAGTATTTCTGTAGGATTGCTGTGAATACGTAGATTTAATGTTAGATAATGAAGTCATGGAGGTTGTTGACCGATTTGTATATCTGAGAAGCTGCATCAGCGGCGGCGGCGGAGGTGTTGGTAATGAAATGGAGGCGCGTATCTCTAAGAATAGGAGGTGTTTTTCTAATCTGAGGCACTTATGGCGACAGAGAGGTATCTCTCTGAAGCTTAAGGGTCGCGTATAGCAGACAACAGTGAGGGCTGTATTACTTTACGGCAGCGAACCATGGCCGCTCAGGGTAGAAGACGTGAACCGTCTTCAGATGTTTGACCACCGATGTCTGCGTTCAATCGCACGTATCGGGTGGCACCAACGAGTAAGCAACGAGCAGGTTAGGAAGCGGGTGTTTGGCATTGACTGTCACACGAGTTCTTTTATTCATTCACTACATTTGCACAGACTTAGATGGTTAGGTCATGTTCTAAGAATGCCAGCTAATCGCTTGTCACACCGAGCACTATTTGCCGACGCTGCGGCCGATTGGCGTAGGGTGCGAGGTGGACAGATGACGACCTGGCGTAGACAAATGAAATCGTTTACGAAGGGGTTGGCCACTGTAGATCGGGTTCATCTTCCGGGCTGGATCTCTCGCGACTCACAGAGTCGATGGCTTGAAAATTTAGGTGAGATGGCGGCTAACCGAGCTCAGTGGCGTGAGTGTTGTCGTTGTTTTTCCTAGTTGTCTGTGAAGTGAGTGCATTTGATGACGCGCGACAGTGAAAGCCGTAAGGAAGCTGTCTTGCTGATGACTCCTTACTTTCACTTACAGCCCGGTTGTTTGTTTGCAAGGTGTAGGCGCGTTGATGTTTTATGTTTGGATGTAGACGTAGCTATTTTTAATAATTAGGTTCCCTCCCCTCTCCCTTTCTTTTCTTCTCTCTTCCTATACAGGGTTTGCTTTTTATTCTCCTTGGTTGTGTGGCAGTTAAGCATCAGTGTGAACCACTGATGTATTGCTGTCTGTGATGATGATGATGATGAATTCTCATCATCGCATGCCGATTTTCTGTACATAAATACGGAATCCTCAAAATCTCTTGCTTATCACTTCCGTCACTTACCCATTATCAAAATGTCTGTCCCTACTGAGGCTATGTACTTGTATTTTATTGCTTCTGAGTTGTGTGCAAATATAGTTTGGATGTCTAGTCACGTTTTAGCTGGATTCATCCCGTCGCGGTTCATGTTACATTCGTACGAATCATTCCGTGTATATGCTTTGACTGATCATGAACTCCTACACCAAGTGGGTTGGCTGTTGTAGTCTGGAGCTCTCACAACTCTCAAAGGCGGTATCTGGAGAATTTAGGTGAGGTGGTGGCTAATCGGGCTTACTGGTATGAGTGTTGCTTGGCTGAGTTGTCTGTGAAGTAAGTGCACTTAATGACGCGGGGCGGTGGAAACCGCATGGGCGCTGTCTTGTTGATGACGTCTAACTTTAATTCATAACTTGGTTGTTTGTTTGAAATGCGTAGGCAACTCATCGAGTGTTTTGGGTATAGACAGTTGGTTTTATTTGTTGGATTCCCTCTCCTTTTCGATTTACTCCGCCAGGGCTTCCTTTTTCTTCAGGGTCGTATTGCAGCTGGACATCAGTAAAAACTACTGTTGTTTCATTGTCTTTGATAATGATGTTTCTATATCTGAGGGGTGATATACCTACAGTCGTTTTCCTGAATAATGGAGATGAGAACTGGTGACCTGGTTTTCTGTTCTGTTCATTCAGTCTCATTCGGTCAGTCCTTTAAGTGAATTGTGGTTTCTTCCAAAGTAGAACGGCCGAAGACGCTGTCAAAAGCGAGTTTATACCAGGTCAACCTCAGAAATGTGTACGCAGTGTTGTTAAGTTTGGCGAACTCTCTTATTGTACGTTGACGTTTGCTATTCGTGTCATGATCCACCCACGACCTAGTTTCCACTGAATTCTTTGTACCATTTCTTCATGGCATATTTTTCTACATACGTCGCTCTCGGCCTATTCGTTCTATCTTAACGGCTATTTGCCACTATCATCCTTTTCCAGTTTAATCTCCGTTAATTGCATTGACTTCCAAACTGCCAAACGTGTTTCTCTAGTTTATATAGTCTGTAATTAGTCCTTTTCGTTGTTGATGGCCGTAAACTTTCTTGCCGATCGGGTCTGCCACAGCTAGGTATGACCTGACAGTTTGTTAAAGCACAACATATATTTCAACCAATTTCATGTGATTGCTACTTTTTCCTCACTGCTGAGTCCATCGAACATGCGTCACTGATGTGATAAACCCGAATTTTCTCGTTCACCTTTGTTTCTCGCTACGCTTTGTTACATCCATTTTTATATGCTTCACTTTTCTTTCAACATGTGGCCGACACTATTTCATATTAGCCACCGATTTGATATTTAATACAGAGCCGTCACTTTGGTGGCAGAATTGATATCTCAGTGGCTGTCCTGAACGTCTTTGTATGTAAATTGTGTTCTTCGGTGACATCCTCCACCCTCCCTGCCGATTAATCTACATTAAGGAAGATGATCGCGTCAGCGATACGGCCGTTTGTTAGCGCGTGTTTCGGAACGTTCGGTATACGTGGCCAGCTGGTCATCTAGTCAGGCTACATCGTTGACGATGTTTGGTTCGCACACTTCGCATTCCAGCTGAGCGTTTACCTCACCGGACATTACTTACTGAGACCACCAACTGTTGAGCAACACTACAGGTTTGTCGATTGACAACCAGTTTGCGAAAAATGAAAACGTTAACTATTTCGTTGAATAGGGTAGGTAGGCGTAGTCCCTCCGGTTGGGATCCCTGTGATCACTGAATTCGCCGGTTAAGAACGTTATCCTAGGTGGCAGATTGCGTAATCAATGATGTGGTTGCATTTTTAACACTTCTAGTTTTGTTCAGTCCTGTTTGCTCCACATCACCGCTGTGTCGGACGGCGGCTGTTACCAGAGTGCCTTTCTGGTCAGACTCATGGCCTTAGTGGATGGATAAAAATATTGTTTTCTAAGTCGGAGACCACGGAGATTGTTGGTAGTAATCGCAGTGCGCTTGAGTTAGCCACTGTGAAGAATACATGCGCGGCACAAGTTGGACTCTGGATATTTGTTCTCCACAGTACATTGTCGGTGGCTTCAAGCATTGCGACTCCCCTGAAGTTGGAAACTTAGTTTTTCCTTATAGTTGGGTGGACGATTTGATACACTGATAATAGATGTCTCGATATTAAGCGAGCTTCTGTAATTGGTCGCTGATAACAACTCCTGAATGCCGAACACACGACCGCGAGTTTGAACTCGGTTGTGGCGACCGCTTTTGTTTAGGTTTTGACATCCCCACAATATCTATCGTACCCATGGTCCTGTGTGTCACATGAGAACGAGAAAATTGTAGTGTTGAATCCAAAAGAATTATTTTTCCCTGATGGTTTCCTTCAATTTGTATTGCACTTATATTCACATTGTATTTCTATCCCCAATCTCAGATCAATTGTGAGTTGGTTAACCACGGCTGATTTATACTGCAGTTGTGCTTAACTCCGTTATGTCCGTATCCGAGCGCTGTCGGGCCTCATTAAAAATGATAGAAGTTACTTTTCGAGATGAACATGTGATTTCCGAATTGTCTCCGATGACCAATTGCTCTGACATTCTACTACTGGTCAATGGCAAAGTATGTGCACACTTGTGAATAGCCTCACTTACACTGTAGCTAGAAACCTAGTCTGTTGGAAGAAGTTGAACTGTTGGATACGTTGGCGACCTACTTGGCTGTCAAGGGCGAGGAAGATTCAAAAACTCGTATTTTTTATGAACTTTTCCCATTGGACAAGGAGGTTCCCGAGTATAATTTGCGTTTCCTAATTAAACTCTGTTCACTTGCCTTGTGTATTGGATTGCATTCAATTATGGAACTGGCTGCTGTATGGTTAAAGGTAAGGCTTTGTTCTCTTTTGGTATTGTATAGTGTTCTACTAATTGGTTTCACTTGAAACAGTTTTTAACCGTATGGTTTTATATTGATTTCGTTGCATTCAGTATCCTTTCAGGTTTCGCTGTCACTCGGCAATAAACGGAGTCCTCCCATTTATTTGTTCTGCGGTCTGTCTCTCCCGCTTCTTGTAGTGGATACCGTCATCATCATCATAGCAACCATGAGCCTGACCAGGAGGTATTATGGAATATCCTAGAAGAAAACGTTACTAAGAAGGTTGAAAATTAATGAGAGGAAATTAATTGGAGGAACCAGAAATAGTGTGGATACAGATGCGCCATTGACTGCGGCACACCATCATCTTGGACAGCGTTTCTAACCGACCATTTCAGTAATCACAAGGACCCCAACCAGGCAGGCGACACCTCGGTGGGGCAGTTAGGATCTTCCTATTTCGTGACCACGTTGTTGCCTGACCACCACGTGGTCTCATCATATAGTGCCGGGTACGGTAGATGATCAGAGGGCATACGGAGTACGTGATTCGGTTATCGCAAGCTGTGCAGTAGGATTGATTGACAAATTGATCGCGTAACCACACGGCAAAACAGAACGTACAGGCATTATATACCCTTCCTTTCAGTGACAATCGAACGCCTTTCGACACCACAGATGACATAGGCTGGCAAAGGCAATTCATGTCTCGCTGATCTCATCAGCAATATTGAGAGCTGACGAGATAGTGCTACTCAAGTATGTGAAACTGTCCACAGTCTCAAGCGGATTGTCCACAGTAAAGAGGGTAGAATTGGAAATACTTCAGCCTTGAAGCAACATTTTGCACTTTGATTGTGCGAAGCACACTCCATAGAAATCAGTCCGGTAACTCACCTTATCCAGCATGATCTGCATGTCTTCGATAGAGAGGCTAAGTAAGACAATGTCGCCCACACACTTCATGTGGAGCAACCTATCACCAGAAAAAACCTCCACATTGAGCTCACTGGACTCCTCAAGCACATCTTCCAGAATGTCGTCCATGACAAAATTGGACAAGAGGGAGATCGAGCACACCTGACGAACATCACGAGAGGTGCTGAACGCTCGAGACGGCTGTCCATAAACTCTTACATTGCTTTTAGACTAGGCGTACAGCAATCTCAACAATTTGATTCGTTTCCCTGGAACTCCCTTGCGAAGAAGACAGTTCCAGAGAACGTTACGAGCAATAGAATCGAAAACAGCCTTTAGATCCAAAAAGACCACGACTGTCGGCTGTCTGTAACATTGCCGATGTTCCAAGATCTGTCGCAGGGTAGGAATGTGATCAACGCACCCCCGACCAGACCGGAATCCTGCCTGTTCTACACGTATCTGACTCTCTCTGGGCCTAGGGGGCGACGTAATATAAGACAAGATGGTAATTTGGACGCAGCAAACATTAGACTGATGTCTCTGTGGTTGCCACATAGACTTTGGGCCTCTTTTTGAAGACGGAGATTACTGTTGATAGGTGCCAGTCACGAGATACTTCAAATTCCTTAATCGTCTGGAGGGGTTCCGTCAGTTCTGATATCAATCTCTCATAAGATCGTGCCTGACTTGCTAAGCATTCATACGCAGTCGGCAGTGCGGTGTACAACCTTATGAGTGCATGTGCTTTTCATCTGACTGCTGCTCTTTGGTCTGTCTGACAAGGTGACACATGGAAGGACCGAAGTCCTGGTCAGTATAACTCACCGAATCAAAACAACTCACATACCTGAGCACCACGTCAAGGTAACAATGTAGGTCAGGGGTGGGTACTAAGGACGTAGTGAGTGGTTGGATGATGGTGTTTTTATGTGGAAATGCCATGTCGTCGGCGTGACTTTTTTGTTCAGCTAGCAGAGCACATGTAGCGCAGAGCTACGCGGCTCCTATCGTTGATTCAAATCAAGCCAAAATTTAGAGTTTTCATTCTGCGATTTCTCTCTCTCTCTAAGTAGTAGTTCTTGCCAAACATCGTTAGCGATACGATTTCTGCTCAGTCTACCAATACAGGGAATCGGCTTTTCTCCTCAGCTAACAGCCACATTTCTAAATGCTTTCTGTTGTGTTTCCATGAATCAGTGGTTAGATCCTCATCTTATCAGTAACTAAAAAAGTAAACTGGTTAGGATAATAAGTTGTAATAATTGGTATCTGGGAATTTTAATAACTATCTTTTTGACACTTATCGGATTCGATCTGCGGTTTACCACTTCGGGCGAGACCTTTTGTCAGAGTTTACCACTCCAAGATTTCCCGTCATAATTCAGCTTTGTCGTGCACCTGTTTAATTGAAACGTCTAAAGTTTCAAGCTTGTCGCACCGTTCGCTGTGTTGCACGACACTTCATACACTTGGCAGTTTCTAGTTCTGTAGTCTGATTTTTAATTCGCGTCTCCGCTTTTCACGTCTGTTTATTCTACACCCCTGCTGTCAGTTGCACTAAACAAATGCACCCCATAGTTTGATTTTCAGATTCCTCTTTGTCTTTATGATGCACATCACAGTCATGCGTTGAAGTACACTTCCTTTTGTCCTTCATCATTGTGTACTAAGTTGAGGAAAATGTCACGGCTTTCGCGACCCAGTGAATGCACCATTTGTCACCCATATTTGCGCGTTCGGATTGGATAACATCAGTAGTAATTTTCTGCCGAAATTGGTATATTATTACAACCTATGTTACCTTAATCAAAGTTTGCTTTTCCAGCCACTAATCAAGTAAAGATGGAAAGGTAACGGAAGTTATCTAGAGATGCTATTATTACTTGAGGAAAAGGGCTGATTTCCTTTACTGTTAGACTGAGCAGGAATCTGGTCACCGTTAGTAAGCCTGACAGAGTTGTTGGTCAGAGAGAACGAACCAACAGTAGGAGCCGCATAGCCCTGCGCCATATGTACTCTGCCAGCTGAATTAAAAAGTCAAGCCGACAGTTTGAAAATGTCACATAGGAACACGATAACCTTACCACCCACTACGTCTTTGTCATCCATCAAATGATCGATGGTAAGAACGAACAAGTAAAAGAAATCCGTTTACTGCCGGATGCTTTTACATACGTTTGCCAAGGTGGAGTCTGAAAGGTTTATTAAAATTTCATACGACACACCTGAATAACTGCAGCACATGATTAAAATTCTATTAGACATGACATTAACTGCACGGCGTGGCTGTTGTGTATCTCCCCTTATGGGCGTAAATTTCTTCTCCAGCTGTCATGCTTATTAACTTGATCTGTTGCTGTTTGTTCTAATGACTCTACACTAGATATTAACGAATCATTATATTTAACCCTCTTGCCAAAGTACCAATCGAGTGTGAATGTTTTTCGATCTGCCCTGAAGAGCAGTTATTATATATGGTGGTAGTTGACAATTTTCTGTATCAGGTTGGTGCGGGCGATATTGTGCAGTTAGTCCGATGTTCAATCATGAAACCTTTTAATGGTTCATGGCGTAATCAGGTTTAGTTTGCCGAACCGGTGTCCGAGAAAATCCTGAACAGTGTTGGCCAGGTTAAACGATAAATGGATTTTAAACAGTTCAGGCAACCTTAGAGCGCTTAGTAGTACAGATGATGTTGAGTAATTGGCGTGCTACTTTTAACATTTGAAATGCCTAGTTCATGGTATGACTGTACTGCATTCTACCGGTTAATGGATGTACGCTTATCGAATTGCTAACCCACACTACGGTATATACGTTGAAGGGAACGTTCTCAATGCACTACAGCGTGCACGAGCTCAAACACATTTGCAACGCACAACCTTCAGCCCACCTTCTATCACAGAAGGTACTCTGGGAGCCCTACCCAGACCTGTGAGGCACAGCACGAGTTCGTTTTAATCGCCTTCTAGTATCGTGTTTGGTTGATGCAGGTTTCAGTTGAGTAGTGCTTCTATTCAACCATGCAAACAAATTTCAAGTCTGAGGATGTTTAACTTTTTCTAGGTGTTGTTTAGTTCGTTGCTGGTAGGCTGGTATCACCGCGTCATTCCATCGATTTTCAAATGTTTATACGGCCTTTTTTCAAGGTAACAACCTGTTTGTATAGTTGTCATTATTATCGTTTTTCTGTTCACGTAACGCATATGAAGTGAAGAGGTTAAGGCTGTTGCGCCTAAGAAGATTGAAGGGCGATGAGATGTGCGAGCTAGAACACCGTTGTTCCAGCTGATTCTCAGCGTTCTAATTTTTTATGCTAGGCGAAGCAACCAACAAACTGTCTACTCGTTTATTTGTACCCCTTCCTCAGATACGCGTATCACAAACGTATGCTGCCGCTATGCATTCACCCAACTACCAGAATGCACAAGCGGTCTACCAGCTTGTTTGCACCTTCATAATGGGACTTAATTCGGATATGCTCACTATCCCTGGACTTCCAGGTACATCTGGTCCTCTCAGCGAGACGTCTGATATGGAAAATGAAAGTCATTTTGAACACCCGTTGATCGGTTTACCATGTAATTCTCCAGCATTCACTGATGCTTACCTTTCTGGTATGACGTTGGCGTTCGGTCATCCCCCAACCTTGAGTAAGCAAAGCCATTTTTCTCCGCACACTTCACTAATGCGTTGTTTTGATTGAAATAGTTAAAGCGTGTACGCCACAAAGAGAGGAAACACAAAGTTGCGTCTTTTTCAATTGTAACTAGCCGACGCACTATATTATTTTGCCTGTTAACATGTTTCGAATGATTTACTGTCTCCGTAACAGGCGCTGATATAACTAGTACACTGTCCGGCTGTCTTTTTATATTTGATGGTCTACTGATTGCCAGAATTTATATACTCATTGCCATCTGGGAGCCCATTTTCTCTTCCGAATAGTATCTGCTCTTCAACCTGCACACTCACTCAAACCACTCGGCCCAGCTCCACAACCCTTGATTCGTTGTATCACCGACTGGCTCCATTCTGCGCGGATACATTCCAAACCTTATCACACATCATCCCCTGGTCATCCTACCACTTGGACTACGCTTGATTGGCCCGCTTTGTTACGCATGTGCAAAAACAGTTTTAGCAACTATTCTGTTGCAGAGCATGCTCTCGCCAGTTGTCCTCCTCTGCCTATTTGTTTGGCTTGGTGGACTGTCTTTGGTCCTTTACAGTGGTAAGTTGGTTACCTCTTTTATGCTGTTCATTATTGTCTACTTTGTCTTGATATCTGTAGCTTCTGATAATCCAATGGAGGCGGTACTCGACCGCCAATCACATGGTCGTTAATTTGGAAAATTAATTAGTGGTGGCTCTGCGTGCTTCCTTTTATTGAATAGTTCGTGGTGTCGCCTGATAGTTTACTGTTTATTGATACTTACTACCTTTTTTCAACTCCGTGTTTAATACATGCTTTGGGTACACTTAGTTTATGCACTGCCCCGTGAAAACTGCACCCCATTGACAGTCCTCCTCTGCCTCATTGTCACAGAGAGAGAGAGATGTCGGTGATTCGCGCTGCTGCTTAACTGCCACACAACCATGATGAGTAGAAAGAAAACTCTAGCTTATAAAAAAATATAGTGAAGGAAGGGGACCTGGTTATTCAGGCAACAACGTCTAAACTCGAACATTCAATGCTAAGATACATACGACTGCTAACCAAGCAACCCGGTCATTACTTAAAGTAAGGCGTTGTCGACAAAACGGTCTCTGCACGGTTTTCACTACCGCGCCTCACTAATTGCACTTGTAAGGAATCGATACTGGTGTGATTCACTACCTTCCCTACGAACACGTATTTCTGTCACTGTTTTGGTCTGTAACGGTGCCATACACATTATCGACAGCAATGCCTACACTGATGTTTAGACGCTAAACAACCACAGCAAGGAGAGCAAACAGTCGTTCAAAGGTAAAAGAAGGAGGAATAGGTAAGGTTTACTTTCCGAAACTCCATTGTCTAAACTCGAATAGCCAACATCAAGGTGCCTGCATCTTGCAAACACGCCTACGAGTTGCATGTGCACGTTTAACGACCTTTTCAGAACAGCACCCTTTAGCTTTCAGTTTCGTGTCAATAAGTATGGTAACCTCACAGATTATTCAATCAAACAGCCGTAACATTCGTACCGCAACCCGATTCGCCACCATATCTGGTAATGTTTCCTGGTCAGAGGTCTGGCGTTAGCTTCGAGGATCCGAGCCTGGATAACTAACACGATCTATCGTTCTTAACTTACCAGTGGTGGTCGATTTCATTTTTACCAAGTTTCTGGCTTGCTATCTTGTACCCTACACGAGTGAGCTTGGGGCTCGATGAAGGACATATGGTGCGGTAAACGATGTCTTAGCATTATCAGTGTATGGTCTAACCCTCATCTATATAGTTCAGGGCTTTTTTTTTACTCAATTTAATCGATCCTAACAATGACACACTTTACTTCTAACCTTCTGGTTGCTTAATCATTGACACTCCTCGGTACGTACGTTTTACGTTTGTTTAGGTCTCTTTGAACCTCAGCGAGACCGTTTGCTGTGCATGAGAAATCCAGTGTGCGAAAGTCACTCACTCATAGCCGTGGGATGACGATTGAATTGACAAGTAGTCATTTTGTTTCAATACATTATATTTCCGAGATGTTGAAATTTCCTGGACTCGCAACAAATGGATGGTTGTTACACTTTCTACGACCATTACAAACGTGAAACGTAAGGTGGAAATTTGCTAAAGAGGGAGTCATCATTGAGGGAACAACAAGCATTTGTGGTTTTTAGTAAAATTGCATTCCATAATTACTTAGTGTTCATACGCTGCTGCTTTAATAACAGTACGCGGTGACGGGAATGCCTGATGTATTTCGTATAGTTAGTGAAAGAGTTATGGTTTTGGCTATTCAGTGTTCTAATTGTTGTATGACAGGCAGTTTCGTTGTGAGTAGTATACTACTCACGAGTAGCATATTACCCACAGGCAGCATTCAGGAACCAAAGAGCTGGCTCCGAACGCCAGGAAGACGATGGACAAGAATAGACTATCGGAATAGTATATACGCACTATGGCAGAATTTTCACCAAGGTGAATGACAACGTACTACCACCCGATGTATGTGAGTGCATGTCTGACGTGCAGATGAGTGTACGCGTTTGTGGTTTGCTTTTTGACATGAACTATGCAGGAGTTTGCTCAATAAGCGAATTCTCAGGCCAATCGTCTTTTGCGGTCACAGTATTATCTGTTCAAAACCTTACTCCTGTTTTTCTTTCTACCTCTACTGTGCCTCTGTAGCCGATCGTTGGAACCATGACTTAGTCCGCTCATTGTAACCGGAATTGCACCTGATTTACTTTGAACAGCAGACGTAATGAATTATTTTTTAATTCCATACCGAGCGGCCCTGATGTGATTCGATGATCTTGAGCTGAAAACCACTTCTTCAGTTTTGAAATCAAACTGTTCCTTTAAGTGTTTAAGCTACTGTGTTTCTCTTGAAGATTGCCAGCCCAAATTTTCGTTGGATGGATCAGACGATTGTGTGTTTGTTTAGAAAGACTTTTTCTGAAAGATAACCAAGTTCATCTTTATATTATATATTATATTATATTATCTCGAACGTGCCAGTCATTTCAACCGCTTAAGTTGACAATCCTGTGATTACTTAGTTATATACAAACGAGCCACCAACAACGTGATTGTGGGTCTGTTTTCCGATTATTGCAATTGCTGTCGTACACGTTTATGCAACCTAACAGTATCTGGTCTACATGTGAGTAAAACTCTTTTGATTTGACTTAGAACTAGGATGCAGTGCGTCACATGACAACGAATACATTTTAATGTGACAGCGAGAGTTTTTTTGTTGTGCTAGATTTATGTGATACCGCGATACATTTCAAATGTACCTCTCAGTTTGGTTATCCTATTACGAGTTTACTTGAGGGTGTTATTGGTTAGGCCCGTCTACAGAGGGAATAAACTGCTGTCCCCCAGCAGATAGATTTTCTTTGGCGCAAGCATAGCTAATACATTAGCGTCGTA
The DNA here is from genome assembly GCA_013368495.1 of Paragonimus heterotremus. NCBI lineage: Eukaryota > Metazoa > Platyhelminthes > Trematoda > Plagiorchiida > Troglotrematidae > Paragonimus > Paragonimus heterotremus. Next base: position 17,923 of record LUCH01002694.1, read on the forward strand.
TGTTTACTGTCGTCATTCTCGTAGTACAAACTTTCTCAGAACAATACATCTATCGTTGACTTGACTGCAGGGTTTGATGAAAGATTGCTAAAACAGATTGTTTCGGAGGAACACTATTTAGGGTTTTTGTGAAGTCAACTCCTTGGCATGATGTTGTGTTCGCATTCCCACTGTCGCAGGTGGTCGATGTACTTTATCCTATCGCCTACTTATTTGTCTTACCAGCCGTTAGTGGTCTGGTTAAATTGGATGAATGGGCTCCTACTTTCTGATTCGTTGATTGTCAGACTGGTCAGATTTATGGTCAACATGTCACATTCGTTTTGGTCGCCAATCAAATAGCAGAAATCAAGTGTACGCTCTCAGTTCTCGTGTTCTGATTTCGCAGTGCTGATAGGGTTATAACATATGGTTCTATTCTGTAAGGAGGTTCACAAGACAGTAACTAAGCTAGACGCATACACAGGCACTCATGGATCAAGAAGGCTATTTGCTTTCTGAATCTACACATCCCACTTTGCAATCAACATCTGTAAAACTTGAGTCCTGAGGATGAAGGGCGTGAACTTTCTTTAGGCGTTCAACCATCAATCTCTGCGATGAGTCGCACCTATCAGGTGACACAGGTGAGCAAGTAACAATGAGACTAAGCCGCAGATATTGGATACCGAGTGTCATGTGTATCCATTCACTCGATGTTTAATGTCGTGTGTACGTAAATGGTTTGGTCGTGTACTACGAATACTAACAAAAGTGACTGAAGTAAGGTGTTGCAAAGTTTTAAAATGTATTAACTTAGAGAAGTAAAAGCGGATTTCACTAGATTTGTCCACGCAGATGTCATACATCCACTGGACTACGTTTCTTGCGGCTCACAAGGCCTGTGGTATGAAATGATAAGGGAGATAGTTGTTAATTACGTTCAGTGAGTTGACTGACGTCATTGTGAAATCGGGATAAATATTTGGGCGTCGTGGTGAAATCCCAGAGGAAACCGTCTTATTGAGGCTGCTGCACTCCCATTTGTTATCTCGTTGCCTGTGTGTATGGTGTAAGCAGTTTGATATTAATGTAGGTTGAAGTATAAACCCCGTGACAAAGTTCGGCTATTACATCTTTAACAAACCGGCAACAAACACTTTTCGTGACAAATGTGTAAGTGCTAACAAAACACCGCAATTTAAATTTTAAGTTGAACATCACCCACAATTAATCGCAGCTGTCGCATCCCCATAGACTTTCCAGTCGGTCCCTTTCGAAAAGAAGCACTAGACTCGAGTTTCGCTCTCATTAGAGCTCGTCAGTAGTGCATATCATTGCCATTGCCGGGACTTGAACCACGGACATGCTGTTCATGAGGCAACCGTGTTTACCACTGCGCCATTGACCTCACGTTAGGCACGACCGAATTATCATATGTGAACGCTCAACCACTTTCGCTTGTGAGTAATGATCAGGTTGCTCGATCGTCTCGAAATGGATACACAGTTACTGTCTGTTAACTCCAATCGATAACCCCGCGAAAGTGGTTGAGCGTTCACATATGATAAATCGGTCGTGCCTAACGTGATGTCAATGGCGCAGTGATAAACACGGTTACCTCATGAACAGCGTGTCCGTGGTTCAAGTCGCGGCAATGGCAATGATATGCACCACTGACGAGCTCTAATGAGAGCGAAACTCGAGTCTAGTGCTTCTTTTCGAAAGGGACCGACTGGAAAGTCTATGGGGATGCGACAGCTGCGATCAACTGTGGGTGATGTTCAACTTGAAATTAACCAAATCTCCGACTACTCATCAGTAATTTAAATTTTGTTTGAAAAATGTGTGTATGAAGTGAATTATGCATAAAGGTATAAAAAATTGTTAGGATGGAAGTAATCGGCCATTTCATGTTACAGTGCTTTACCGACCGTGTGTTATCTGATCACGTAGACGTCCGAACTGAACATCCATGATAACTTACGCAGCATTGCTGTTGTCAAGTTCTATTTCCAGTGATGTTGATGTTAATTAATTGTCATGTTAAAGCCGTATGCTGCAAGCATTCCAATCCGAATGTGCTCTGTTCACGTCATATCAAGAGTTGTGGGGAGACTGGCCACAGTGGACGGCGATGAAGATCCTGATTCTTATATTAACATGCTTGAACACTTTCGGTTGCCTTCCCCTTTTTGGTCTGACGAGGAAATGCAATGTTCCAGCGTGACATCACTCCAATTCGTACGGTATGTGCCACAATAACATGGCTGTTTCTACGAAGGTGGTCGCTTTACTAGCTCTGCTATGACCCTAGGATTGTCCACTCTCAAACTAGTCGGTTCATATCTTCCTGGAATGACGTGATTAGTGGAGGCGCGAACTAAAGATTTAATGGACCTAGCTACATGGCAGTTAGTTCACTCCGAGATCACTGGGAAAGGAGCCAGACAGCGGCAATGTCGGCCAAACGATAATGGATGTCCGGTTCACGTCTACGCGGCCCGATAACACAGGACCAGCGCATCAACCTAAAGACATCATTACAGCCCTAGGATAATCGTTTTGTGGTGGTCATTTTCATCCCCCTATGCATAGTTCAGTTTTTTGTGTCATTGAAACAAAAATTAGTTTAGAGCGTTTACTGGTTTTGTTGCGAATAATGGTTGTTGTTCGATTAATAGTAAAGCTGCTGCTAACAGATGCAGGATCGAGTTTCACGAGGTTCTTAAGTTTCATTCTGCTTTCCTATTTAACTTCTAGAAGGAAACCATTCTTCTCTTCTTCTTGTCTCCTCACGGTTGTAAGCTAGCTATTGGACATCAGTGTAAACCACTGTTACTGCATTTGACACAGAACAATTAAACGTTACTCTACTTTTGACGGTTGACAGAGTGAGACTTGCAGTCATGATCAATCTAACCTCTTTGTAGTTCAGACAGAATGTGAACTTTACATGCCATTATCTTGGTTCACACTATGGCTGAATCTTTCGCACGTTATGAATATGAAATGATTTATCAACTCGCGAAGGATGAAAAGAATCTGCTCCTTTTTCTGTCCTTTTTTAACGTTAGTCAAGCGATGAAACAGTTTGCACACTGTAAGGATTCCAAGCCTCTACCCGATGACTTTGCGGATCTGCATTATGAGCTACTTCAGGTGAGTAGTCCATTCGTTGGCTGCGCGCATATTTAGTATGTCTTTTACATCGTTCTAATCTCTGTATCGCATTCATAGGGTTTTTAATAATCTTAAAATTTAAAGAAAGCTGACAGTGGTTATATACGTTCGAATCTGTGTCGGACCGTTTAGGAAGTAGGTGTATTCAGTTTCAGAAAGACTGTAAATGAGAAATTCAGAGGATAATGAACGGAGTAGAAACTCAACAACTAATTTCCATGAAACAAGGACGATAGACTTGGGTGTTTGGATCAAGATGGTTTTGCACCATAATGAAACTCTGGGTGAGACTGTTCAAACAGTCTGAGGAATAACTCAGATATCGAGATGGCTTTCTTGATTATTGATGCACTGTTGGGAAGTAGGCTAAGGGCATTCGTGCTGAAGTCTCGCTCGCGTATGGGAGTACTCAGTTTCTCGCCTTCCAGAAGATAATTTGGGTGACCTAAGTAACACTGATACTTTACTTTACATTCGGCGATGCTAAACGGCAGCCGGTTGTCCCTGACTCAGCGATGTAATTTGCTTAGATCACTCTGTAACCTCTCACTTTTAGTCGCATTGTCCATTTTACGTCGAATTTTAGTATCATCAGCGTTTAATAGCAACAGAAGATTGACAAGTTCTGGGATTTTGAACACAACTATAAGCAGGAGTAGAGGTCCTCGTGAAACACTGTTGGTCTCACAATATCAATCTGAAAAGGCTCCTTCACTTAGACATAAGATCGACGATCTTTGATGCAGTCGGTGAACCATAGGAGTAGAGGACTTTTCATACCATAATTATGAAGCATCGTTAATTGGCTTACCCAGTCGAAGGCACAACTGGTTTACCTTCAGCGGCGATGTTTGTTCAATTTTCCTGACCAGCAAGTAAATTGGTGACACACGAAAATCCCTTCCGAAATCCATGTTGACTCTCAAACAACAGTGCAAGTCGAACGAAATGCTTATGTAACTGTTCGTCAGTCGAGCTTTTCATGTGGCGCAGGGTAATAATGCAATCGAGTTGCAGTTAGGCGATGCATTGTGCTCCCTTCTTTTAACAGTAGGTGACACTGTGTACAGCCTTCGGGTTTTGGGAAGCTTGCCATTCTAGGGATGTCCATTCAAATGTGACCATGACAACTCTCCAGTATTGGAAGAGAAATGAGATCAGGACCTGGGGATTTTTCTCCACAAAGTGTTACTAGTTTTTGGAACACGTGTAGTGTAAAAATAATTGTTCTGATGGCATATGTAGTGTTGGTACGTTCATCCTGCTATCACGTACCCGTAACTCCGAGCAGTTAGACCGACGCTAGATTCTCTTAATTTAAAAGTTGCGTTGCTCGTTTTTTTGCTGCTAACAGGTCTCGGCAAGATAGTCTCTATTTGGAGTTGGTTGGTACATATCCTGCACGTTACAAGAGTGCATGGGACTGCAATTGAAAGTCGTGCTCTTTTTATGTTAAATCTTAACAAGCTACCCGATGCCAACTACTCATGTTCATTTTTAAGTGTACAACTGTAAATACGAGATGCAAACCAAACACTTACCGGAATATTTTTATGCGAATAAAACAAACCCTCAGCGTGCGTCAAAATATTGTGTTAATGAATAGTTCCCCATATTTTGACGGCAAAGCACGATCATAACACGGTTTGTCGATTTATTGTCTTCATCAGCTTCAACGCAACTTGTTAGTTCAAAGCATCAACCTAATGCACTTTATCTGTTTTTGCGCGCAGTGTTTCTTTATGTGATACCGTCAGACCGGCGTGATGTTGATGTGTGGTTGTTTGAGCCTGCCTGTTTGCGTCGAGCTTTCTCCATAGTCTCAGAACGATCACCTACAACGTTTGTCCGTTGATCGCCGATACGTGAGTTAAGCTGACCGGATATTTACCACTTTGCATCACGTGGTAGGTTGCCGGGCGTGAGTTTTGCCCTTCTTACCTCAGCTTTACCGCTCGAATGTGACAAACTATCCATAAACGCTGCGCGTTTTACTGCACTTCAACTAGTCCATTCTGCTCACACAGAAATCCCTGTGTACACTGTGCATATTTTACCATTTACAGGTAACCGAATCGAGCTTTCCGTTAAATGGATACAAAGACAAACAAGTCGTGGTATAGATCAGATAGTTTTTGTTTGGACGGATTTCACTATCTCATTGTCAAATGCGCGTTACAGATATGGAGATTATAACCTAATCCTTTAGTCGCCACTTGTCCTGTCCAAGTATGGGAAATCTGCGGGCACCACCAAGGCAGTGCTAACCTAATGAATAATCCTGTTTGGGCATACATCAATGACTGTAAAACCCTGTAATAAAAGTTTTCTCCGCAAAGTTCAATAAACGTGTATTTTGGTGTATAGAAACAGCTGAGTAGTTTGCGTCAGTATCACAGGAGAAACAACGGACAAATACGTAAGGAATAGTAAAATGGTCAAAATCGAGACAGTGATTACATACAAAACTAGGTTACTGATCACAGAGACTCAACACCATTGTCCTTAGGAAGTCGAGAACACTTAACTATCGTACATTTGTAAATGTAGTCTTCATGTTCCAACGCCAACCTCATGCATTGGTTGCCAGATGGTTGGATTCACTCCAGCCCAGTTCTTGCATTTCGAGCGGCACGTCGTATATAAAAGACACGCTCGGGCTAGCGATGTCTGTTAAACGTTACTGCTGCACTCGTTTACGAACAGAATTTGTTCATCTCTGAGAAGTGCCATCCAATCTCGCCGTTCTTGATGAGTTTCCACTATCACTAACGTATCGGCAATCCCACTCGAATAAGACAAGCATTAAGTACCTCCTGTACACGAACTGATCAGGTTTCGTAATCTACCTATACTCGACGTGTCATAGCGAAACTGATGAACCAGCACAACGGGTGTTTTAAACTGGCCAACATCATACAGGATTGAGCTACACTGTTTATGATGTTATCAGACACTCTACCGGCGTTGACGTAGCTTTCAAGGCAGATGTACTTCCCAGCTAACTCGAACAGCTTACTGTATAGGATAAGGTGACTTGGTACATCTAGAGGGATGCACGAGTGAATGCCACAACACCATTATACTTGATGAAAGAAACACAGGTGGCTTGACAAAACTAGATAAAACCGAGTTGTTGAGACTTATTTAATGGGGATGGGCAGTGGTTTAACAGACCGAGATTTAAGAGACAGTGTTTTCGAGTTCAACTGTGAAGAACAAAATAGGGTGTCGAATGAAGAAGTCGAGTGTGAACGAACCGGAATGCTTATAGATACAACCTGTTATTCAGCACTTGATAACTAGGTTGCCATAAATGAATTTGAACCCGTTTAAGCATGCAGTTGCTTGACATCTGTTGAATCGTTAAAATCATAAAGACGAATCACGGAGGAATGGTTACTCTCAAATGTCATGGTTCCTTGGGTTAAGCTTTCCTGTCCATTCTCGCCAATCTTAAGCCAGGCTTCATGGCCCTCCGCCTTTGATTTATTTATTCAGTTAAATTGGCATGTACCGAGATAAAACGCTTCATCGTTGAATCGTTATTACAGAGAAAACAACAACCGACTCCTCCTCGGCATACCAAAGTTGGCAATGTCATCACTATTTTACTACTTCCTCACGCTTGCTGCTGTGTGCTGGTTATCTGTCTGGGCTTACGAGGCATGTTAACTGATTAAATGCTGCCCGTGTTGTGGACAGTTCATTAGAGCATAGTTGCTCAGTCACCTTCACAGCGTTGAGAATACACACTTCCATTTATTGGTTCGTTTTACAATTTCTAGTGTTTGATGGAGACCGGCTCAACTACAGGCGGCGGCGCACATCGGCATGGCGGTGGCGTTGGTTCCAGTGGGACAAGTGGGTCAGGGAGCAATGTATCGACCAGTGCGTTCACCAACTGGTTCCTGCCTTGTTTCCGCAAACTGGAGCACACGAAAGAGTTCCATTGTCTTGAGTTGTTTGTTCGATACACGTTAGAGCGATGTTCATCTGTCAACAACATCCCCAGTTGGTCTTTCGACAAAATTGAGTTGGATGACAAGAAATTGGTTATGATACGCGTTGCGGAATTCCTACAGATCGCATGGGCCAGTGGACGTATACGCAATTTGAGTTCAGGTAAGTGTATAAAAGTTTATATGTGCTAAGGTTTTTCTCTTCGGAGAATGGCTTTGAATCGAGTTGAGAGGTACTCTGCTGTCTTTTTAGGCGTATCCACTTGTATTGCTGGGTTAGTCATGTAATGTTTTCGTCATTTGGTCATTTTTATTGTAAAATGTGAGCTAATTTTCAAGAAATCGGCAACATATATGGTGGTGTCCGATGTCTTTAGAGGCATTTCCGTGCACCTTGGCAAATACATCCGACGGACTAATATACGTGTTCTTGAGAACTTGCACTGTTAATGAATAAGGAAATGCAATAATACCCGCAGTTTTCCAAATCAGTGTTCGTAGCTACTCAGATCACATTTTTGTTAACCATGGCCTGACGGTTTGACCGTCAGGCACTTCTATTTTCTCAACAGGAGCGCATGATTGTGAGCAACAATCTCTATAAATCGACCACCGATTCGACCAATTCGAAGCTGACTCCGTACTTCACATCCAGAATGCCCGTTGTAGTTGATCAAACTGTTTACTGGTTCCGTGTTTGTTGCATCCACTCTGTCATTCGAATGTACTAATTGTAGTTGAAACGGTATATTCTGCTGAGTCACAAGACGTCCCTCCTGTTTGTTGCTGCAACATGTCGCCACGTTTTACAACAAAACATGTGTATACTTTGTAGTCTATATAGTCTGGCTTTGGGTCGCTGGCGTCCTACGTGTAACGTGTACTGTTGTGACCTACTCTGTGAACTAAGTTGAATATCGTTGTTTTATGGGAAAGCTACACATTTATACCATATCTATTGGCAACAAGAATTGGCAAATCGTTAGCGTGTTTTGAGTGGGCAAATGAACATAATGTATTGCCAAAGTTCCAATGTTTTTCGAACAACCGTAAACAGTTGGACATCGCACTATCTCGTTATCGGAGGTATGAGAAGTGAAGTGAAAACGGCCGAAGATTAAGCACCGTAAAACATTGCTGATTGGCGCTTACTGTGCTTAACTAGATTCAAGCAGTTGACATCAGCCTCGAAGCTGTTCTCTAAGATCGGTCAGAACAGCGATCGAAAGAGTTAATGAGGTGGGCTTGCGTATCATCCCATGTTGTGTTTCACTGTCAACGAATAAGCGTAAACGTCGACGCTGCTATTGGTCTATGTGGCACTGAGCCGGAATGGTCTGAATGGACGAATGTCGATTTTAACTTCAATCGCAAAATGGCCATTCCTGAGTGCGGCCAATTAATGGTGACTTGTTTACAAAGGGGTAATTTTTCATAGGACTATATTTCTTTTTGAAACATTCGACCGGAAGGCTTCATGGTCATCATTGTTAACAGCAACATATGTTGTAGATTCGACGTACCAGTTGCTGTGCTGTCAAGAGTACTAACTAAGGTAGACTTTCTGTAACTACTGTTCAGTGGACAGTACTTCTATTGACCTTATGGCCTAATTCAACATTAAGAAAGACATACTGATCACTTTTACCGTTACCATGTACACATAATTATATGAATGGCAGCACTATTGTTTGGGACGTACTGTCAGTCCCAGCCAAATGCAAGTAGATAGTGCCTGCCTGAGAGAACGGAGAGACGATAGTGTCATCGATTAGTTGAACACTTTCAGAACTTAATATTCTAGAGTGCGACAAAATCGAACCAGACTTGTCAATCAACATCACACAAGACCTAAAGTCATTCCCACTTCGGCGATAGCCATGTTTCTTCCCAATGAAACTGCGCTTTCCCTAATGAAATCATCACGAATTGTTAATCAAATTGTGTCTGCTGTGACATCAAAATTGGAACTGACGGTTTGTAACGTGTATGTCTTATTACGTTCTCTGACCTGTTCGTCTGTTATGCTTTCTTATATAGCCATGGTTGTCTACCTTAATGCTCGTTAGTATTGTCAGTCATGTTTTAAAGGAATTGTCCCATCAAATCGATCTGTTTTATACATTGCTTTATTGGTTTCTGAATGAATAAAACTGCAATCTATCAAGCTATCATTGTGTATCTTTTGCTACTGATTTGCATCACAGCTGGCCTTGTTGCTTTACAACCTAAGAATCACAAGCGCTGGACAATGCCATATGTTACGGCTTTGTTCTCTTTGATCTTTGATAATCTGGTTGTTATTTTCCTCTTAATCTGTGGTTCGAAACATCCAAGAATCCTGCCTACAGATTAACTCAACTAAGGCGCATTAAAAGAAATCGACTAGTATTTTTATGCATACGCAGCAATTGGCTAACTCATCTCTTTTTGTCTCTTATCGTTTGACTCGTCTTTTTCAGGACGGTGCTCACTTTTGGCTTGTTTTCATGTTGTAGACGATTTCTCTAAACTGCTCTCACCACTGACGGGCTGCAAGCTGCTGGATCTACTACGTGCTCGGCTCAAACGATAAACAGTGCTTCCTATTTTTAACTCTTGTGCATATTTTTAAAATTTGAAATACATGCTGTATAATATCTCGTTAAGATCTGTCGATAACTCATTGAATCTATGCACAAAGGGAGTCAATTACCAGCAATTCAGAATTGGCAAATGGGAGATGGGGAGCATTATGTAAAGGAGAATAACGCATACGCGCATACAAACACAATTGGCTTTGGTCGGAAGCCATTTCGTCTGGTACCGTCGACTGTGGGTCACTGGACTATTTACCATTCAGTTCTATTCCACCTTTACCTTCCTTTCAAAAATGAATTTAATGTTTTTTTTATCCAAAAGATAATGTCAGGCTCTGCATTTTACACGTGTGACATATGTTGGAACTGTTACCCAAACCAGTAAAATTTGTCGAGATAGCAGGGTTTCGAATTCATGGGCGTGTGGTTGATGGCCTCTTCTTTGTTACTGAACTATCTGGAACTCAGTGCGCGACTTGGCTGTTTACTTGAGGCTCAAAACGACATTACAAATAGGAAACATGCTATCTTAAGACCAGTGACTAGCGTGTTGGATGAGAGCCCTTTTTACGATTATGGGGGTGGATTTTGGAAAAGACATCTTTTGAACACGGCGGTTTCTTGCGGAGGCAAATATGATATGTTTTTTAATCATTACTGAATGTACATTAATGCCAGGCTGATAGAAAACAGACATAACCTGCTCAAGTCTTCTCTTGGTAACTGGACCGGGTTTTGCGAAATTATTCTTCAATCCACAGATGTTGGAGATCTGCTGTGTGGTTGAATTGAGTTTAGGTGATCAGACAGTCTTTACGGCGAGCACTTAGACTGAACTGGCTCAGCCTTGAGCCAAGAAACGTGTGTGCAGAGTATTATCTGGCTGTAACAACCGATAAACCTGGGCCTGACTGATTACGGCTGAAATTTTCGCTGATCGTTTGGAACGGCGCATCAGTTGTCGCGTCACATGTAACCGTTCCCTGGCTTCTTTTATCTGTTGTTCCCTTTCCCGAGCCTTTTTGCGCAGCCATCTGAAAGGTTGAACGGATCAGGGTGAGACGTCTGATGTAAGAATAAGGTAAATTTGCATGTGATCATGCTAGCGTGCCTGTTGCAGTATTAATGGCACGCTTGTCTGACACGTGGATCGAAATTCAAATCCCAGTAATGGCAAAGGTATGCTTCGACATTGAGCTCTCACAAGAGCAGAACTCAGGTCTAATGCTTTTTTTTCGAAAGAAACCGATTGTAATGTCTGTCTGGATGCATAAAATGCGGTCAAATGTGGGTGATGTTTAATTTATGCTGATGTTTACTGCAGAGTACTGATGACTGCCCCAGATGAACTTCTTGTGGTAGTCACCTGTCTAGGGGCGCCGCTCTGTGTTTATAACTACTAATAAATTACAAACTGTTCGTGTGAAAATTACAAATGAACCCTGTACAACGGGGAAAGTGGTTTAGTCGGGTATGAAATTCCCCTGGACTCATGTAGTGTCCTGGGTATGCTGTACGGCCTAGTTAGGTCCAGTCATGAGCAGTTTACAGATTGCAATCAATGAGGATAAACTACTGATATGGACAAGGCTTTTGGTGTCTAGTGCAGGTTTTGTGAAGCCGGGATATTCATGAAAGGATTAATCAGCGAATACTATCTGTAGCTTACAAATTACCATTTTACCCAGTATGTATGCATGAACCGAATGTGGAATATTTTAGGGTATCATGTTGACTATCGCAATTACGAGGTTGCATCTCCAGCCTTTACCTCAATGTCCGACAACTAGGTACTACCCGAACGTCTAAATCTAATCAGGAACGATTGGAGGATAATCTGGCTATTAGAATCAGTACCACTGGTTTGCCTGGGGCTGATATAGACCTTCCCTGACAAGCGTGCTCCAATGAAGTAGGAAGATTGATCAGGCGTGATTATATGTGTGTAACTGTCAACATTTTCATGTCGCGACGTCTGCGGTTTATGTATGTTGACTAACTCATCTGAGGAGGCGTGGATTTTGGCAAATTTCAGTGTTTGCAAACCAGTAAAGTGTGACAAATCCTTAGACTTTAAGTGATACTGAAGTGTAAGAGGGATTTGTTTGCAGTAGTGCGCGCTCCACATCTATTCTTACTCCTGGGACATTTTCATTACCTAGTCTAAACCCTTAGTGTGCATATTTAGGCATGCACATTCACATGAATTGATTAGGAATCCGATCAGCTTGTGGCTAAGTGGCGGTCGATGTTACGCACCCATCTCACAGGTAGCTTACTTATCATTGGACCACCTAAAAGTTTTTTGGGAGATTAGACGTAACCGAAGCTCGAGCCCGCGACCGTTTTGAGTGGTCACCTTTATGAACTCATGGCCCTCTCGATATGAGGTATCAGTGAGGCTTTTGTATTTGAAAATAGGTTGAAGAACGTGGGTATTCGCGCTATTGTAGCAATACACCCAGAGTTTGGGCTCGCCGAGTGTTCTGGACGACTGTTGTAGCTTTACAAATCATCCCCTGCGTGTGAGTTACACGTTCTTCCCCAGGTAATATGTTGCTGTTTTTCTGTTTGTCTCCAGATTTAGCTTTATGCGTAAGACAGCCCCGAGTAATGGTGTGTATTTTCCTGTTCGTGTGTTACAGGCAGTGGTCACGGTAGTGGCGATTACCTTGACCAAACCTCCGGCAAGTTTGAAATCATGTCTGTCTAGTCTATATTTGTGGCACATCAAGAGAAAGTTGAGTCTCTGAGGTTGCGAGTCCCACTAACGACTATCAGTAAAGTCTGGGACCTATACTGTTCAGTTGCTTCATAACTGTAACTGTAACTTTTTCGTACATAATCACTACTGAAATATTGCAAGTACTATCTGTTTCAAGAACAATTTCCAGTGAGGACTAAAAACTAGATTGCAACTTAAATGCGTCAGCTTAAGCACTCACTCATTGTAGGCTCGTTCGCATTGTTCCTTGGAATGTGCCGTTGCAAAAAACCGGCGTTCTGCATCCTGACATTGCTTCAAAGTTCGTTCCTGGTGCGTCTGAATTGACTTGGATTTTAACCAAGCGGATAATTGTCGCTCACGCTCCTTCTGATCGGCAAGCTAGTGAAGGCAATGCGATACAAACGCGATTATCACACCGTGTAAAAATTGGCCTTAGGGGGCTTAATCGCACATTTTTCACAGCCCTTAATGTTGGTCGTGGCCTTCACATCTTGATAAAATTTCCGCCTCTTGTCGAATTCCGTTCGATTATCAATGTGTGTCATTACTGCACTCCTTGCCTGGCCTGGGAATTGAATCCCAGATTGTTTTGTTTTAATCATACACACTCCATTGATCCCACCGGGCGTGACTGGGTGATCACTACGCTTTGTGGAAAGCACATGCAGAATTGAAACATCTATTAATGATCAGGTTATCCTTGTCTCCAGTTTCAGTGCTTGCAAGCACACCAATCAGATTTAGAAGGTTCTTTACATTTGTAGAACAGCATAAATATGAAGTATGGAATATGGAGACAAACCCGTGTCACTTACGTTTCCTCATGTTTGTTCTGTACGAAACACTTGAGGATTTCCTAGATTTTCTGTGGCGGCTTCCAGTTAGAAAACGAGTTACCTAAACAGGCTTAGCCTTTGCATTCTTAGTAAGTTGGCTACGATACCCGTGAAACAAGAGGGAAACAAAAGTGCCGGACATCGATCCAATTGCCTCTCTATCCGGTTAAAGATCAACACATTTGTGCAGCTGTACCAGTTATGAAACGTCGGTTTAACTAATCTCCGGCGAACTGGACTAACTGAAAACGTTGCTTGAATACCGAATACTGTGGCCGTATGACTTGTGCTTAAGTTCTAATATGCAACCCAGACTGTTCTTCACACTTTCATTCCTCATAGGTGTTTGCGGTTTCAGGCCTACCTCTTTCTGTTTCCGTTCCTCCTGGGCTCGCAAATGGTGCTCCATTTCCGCCTTCCGTTGTGCACAATACACCCGGTTCTTCTGCCGTATCCATGCCTGTGGAAAACGACAAATGGTACTGACCTGTTACTACTAGTATGAATTTGTTTGCATGCCGCCTGAACTAACCATACAAGGAGCCAACTAAACATTTAGTGGTGACATCAATGGACATTATTTGGTGTCCACTAATAGGTGGGTATTTTACAGCGTGCAAAACAAATCTGAAGTCCTCAGTAACAACTCTAAATGAAATATCATATTATTTCATGATAAAAATGAAACAGTAGAAAACACACCAATCGTAGAACTTACTAATACCATCGGAAGCATTCGTTGTTTTTCATTACGAACAGATGCTTGTGTTGATGAAAGCAGTTCAAAGCTGGTTGTGTTCACCTCATCAGTGGTTGACGCTGATGCTTACCTTCATCAATGCCAGAATAGTGCACCTCACATCAGGCAAAACTGCTTCATAGAGAGAAATGTGGATGTATGTTGATTGGGAGGAGAACGACGACTGAGCTCCTCGAATTTAGGAACATGAATGGGTATACCTTTTTCTAAATGACTTAGTGCATACTATTGATGTGCTGAACATAATGTACCAAGCTCTTCAATCACACTGATATTTGAACGTATAAGTTGTTGTGTATCTGGTTATATAACCAATAAATAGTAGGAAGTTGGTTAATAGAAATCAAACACTACTCCCAATTGAACTCAGCTTTCCAATACACACAAGTGTTTCAATCAGCCTCTTTCAAACAGAAGCACTATACTAGTACTTCCTTCCAGTAGAGCTTGTCTGTGGAATTTATTCTTGGAAAGACGACGCTTTGAATTCTGGTCCACGTTCTCACCAAACAACCGTGCTGTCCCCTGTGGCAATCACCTGTTACGCACGACCGAAATATCACATGCAAGCGCTCATGGCTGGGTTAAGTAGCATGTTTATTTGTTACTGTTTTTATTTTAGTGTTTGCGTGGTTCGTGTCAGGTGAAGTTGATGAGTTTAAAAAGCTAATGGTTATAAGCTGAAGGAGTTTGGGAACCGCTGTGTCAGAAAGTGCCACAAAAACGGATATTAAGTATGTGATACGCGTTTTTAATCAATGTACTTTCAATGTGTCAGGGATAGTAACAGTTTGGT
>LUCH01002694.1:37916-53093 GCA_013368495.1 Paragonimus heterotremus
TATATATATATATATATATATATATATATATATATATATATAATGAATCCTGTTTAGGGGGCCTTGTTTAGTCATATTGTAGCAATAGTATGGTTATAGAAACAATTTTACGTAAGTCTTAAACTCCCAAACATTTAATAGTTTGGCGCAGTGTCCTACACCTCTTTTGAATTTTTTGACTGCACCCAACCCAACTACCGTTATATGTAGATTCCTGGCTGCTACTTCTTCGTACCCAATAAACAAATACGAAGTTACAGTACCTCCTACTATCCACCCGTTTACTAATACGTTCTGCTTTAGGGAAAAAGCCAACCTTTAAAATTTTTTTCATGGTGAACAACGATGATTTTGAAAAGTCAGTGTTTAGTAATTGGGATAACGTCAGTTTATTTGGTGATTGTTGCAGGTGCGTAGATTTGCACAAATGAGCCGTAAATGATATGTGAAACTTATTCGTCAGCCACACGCACCATTCACCTAACACACCGATTGTCTTAAGGTATGAACGGGGAAAATATGATTTAAAGTTGAGAAACGAAATTAATTATGGTAGGTTTTAAACTGCAAACCTGGCTGACCTACCGGACTGGAGGTCCCGCTACGCACAGAGTTTGTGACTATACGCTTTAGGAGGGGGACTTTTTAATTCCCCCACTGCAAACCGGTTGTTTGTTTATAAGTACGGTCACCCTGATGCTAATTGCCTGAATTAGACCAAGGTTTCAGGTCTGTTTTTCTCCAAGGCATTTTACCACTGCAATAAGGTTTATCCTCCTTATCATGATGGCATGACACTAAACTATCAGATTCAATTACTGGCTTGTTGTCATAGGTAGTAGAAAGGTTTAAGATGATGTCCCCCATAGTGGGCAGCCATATACTAACTCGGGACTGTTGTGGTGGCAAGTAACTATTGTTATATGTATGTACATGTATCGTCATTTTTACTCACGTCGACTGAACCAGTAGAATTGACGTTTCTCTCGGTATCATTTGTTCTGGGACGGGACGAGTCGCCACCCCATATTGGACCCTTGTGTTTCGTGGTTGACGGGACAGCTCCTTGAAGTGCGGTATTCGAGTGTGATTTTTTGGAGGGACAAATTTTAATCGGACTATTTGACTGTGTTGATTTGTCGTGGTTGGCGACGATCGAAGGTGAGCGAACTGGATATGTAGAGTGAACATGTTATAAGCGAATTATTTCAGCCATTGCTCTTCATACTGATGCATTCTAAAGGTAAAATTCGTTAAAATGCTGATTTTTGTTCAAATAGTTAGACACTTGTTACTGCCTAAAACATGGGACGAAATCGAGTGAGGCTTGTTTTTAGTAAGAACGGCTACAATGTTTGAAAAGTAGTTTAGTGGATTCTGCCGCAAACACTTCACTGATTAGACGTCACGTTATGACTGAGAGGGTCGGTGGCCACTGTCAGATAAAACAAGGTCATAATTTTGTGTGGGCAACATACTATTGTCGTTTGTTACTCACCAACGTTAACTGGTGGTGTTTTGAAAATCAGTAAACCCACTCGACATCAGGAGGACAGAAAATGCAATCGGAAGAACAAGTTGTTTCAAAAAGGAAACTTGCTGTGGATGACTGACGAAGAAGTGCGATATAAGTCTCCCGTGTGAGTGTGCATAGTAATGGTAATGTATGCCACGTTTGTTCATTGTGTTTAGTCTCGCGTTACTTTAAGGATGTTAATGTCCGATTGTCTAACAGAAAATGAGGCTTGTTATCGAAAACAGCTCATACGCCATAAACTTAAGTTTACAGCATCATAACGCAGCAGATCAGCGTTAGCTTCTAACGTTTCTACAAAACTCTCACAAAGTCTCCGAAGGTTCTCTGACAGTATGAAAACTACCGCCCTAAAATATCATTTAACATGCCTCATTGAGGATTGTAAGTGAAACTTAAACCATTCCTGGAAGCTAACTGTCGCAATCGTTGAAAAATATTTCGTACAGAAAAGTTTGCTAGATTCAGATAGTCCATTCAGAGTGACGCCTAGGAAGTATAAGCACAAGAACAGTTTTCAATTCGTCTTTATAATCTACAGCTCCGAATCTGCAAGATGGAATACGTAGCGTAGTAAAACATTGTTGGAACCAGGAGTATGACACAAAAGTGTGCTTCTCTGTAGCTTCCATTCTGTCATAACCAAAAAATCATTACATTTGTTGAATGCTCATTTCGCGGTATTTTAATACATCACCTTGGGCTGTAGCATATGCTCCTCTTCGTACACTAAGTCCCAAAAAAATTGCAAAGCGCATTTTTATCACAAAAGCAAATCCAATAAGTGCAACATAAATACACCCAGTAAAAATGCCGACAATACTGGTCTATCTTGAGTTATGTGACTTATCACGTTCCGTTTCTGGTTCAACAGAAGTCTAAAGGGAGCTCGATGCCATGTTCAAAACAAAAATGCAGCACAAAACTTCCGTACAATCCACCATACACATGGTTGTTGCTTTTCTATTCGATTGATTCAGATTGTGGGATGAAATTAATCGACAACGCATGTAATGTCATTCACCGACTGTACCGTAGCAGTTTCGCTCAACATACTCCGTCTGCATTGTTCATGTACACAAATTACCAAGCGCACCATGTCGCCGGTCATGTCCGTGAATAACTGGCGTCATATATTTTTTACTTATTGTGTGCATTCTCATCAGTCTTAACAATTTTTTCATATATTTCTAAGCTCGACATAAAATTAATCGAGTTTGCAATGAACAGTAAATTGCTCACTTAATCTAATGAGAGATAACAATGTTAGTTTAACGTGTTCTGGATGATTGCAATTTAACTTATTTTAATCGGTAAGGTATCTGTAGTCGTTTATATCCATCATTTATCTGCGTTCAACCACACCAGGGCGGACGGAACGAACAGTTTGTATGCTCATATCTACCTTGCGGGAAAGAAGCTTAAGAATTTCTGTGTTCTGTCGTTGCTACGGTTTCGACAGCCTGGCGTAATTGGTTTGAGTATTCGTAACGAGTGAGTGACTCATCTGATGACCTTAGCTTGAAATTCAAGACATCATTTGTAGCTGTGAATACGACTTGAATACGTTTATTTGCTGACGTGTATGTTGTCTACAGACGGTTGGTTGCATCGTGGTTCACTAGGTACGTTTCGCTGCAACGAACGCAAATATGATTCGAATAGCCCCATGAGTTCATTAGAAGTGAAAAGGTGTTTTGGCGAACAGTCTGTTTTCGGTTATTCATCATCGGCACCTTGTTGATTCAGGCCACCAAGTCTCACCAGAAGTAGCTTTCCAGCCCATTTACCGCTTGCCCAGTCGTCAATCCAGAGGAGTCAAATTCCGTATTCTGGCCACCGCGGAAGCGATCGGAATTCGGTTGCGCAATCCACAGTTGTGCGCTCAGAAGAAATTTGTACAAGCCCTACGGTTACCATGGCCGCCCGTTACCGACTCGACATCACCGGAGGTCAATTTTGTCACCTAATTGCCCTCCAGTTTACAACTGCGTGATGTAATTGCATGACTAATTGCCTTCGACTTTACTTGCTTGACAACCATGATGATATAAAATGTTATGTAATTGGCCCGATGATGAATAACCGAAAACAGACTGTTCGCCAAAACACCTTTTCACTTCTAATGAACGCAAATATGGTTGACCGCCATAAGTGCGTTTATTATTAACACAAGACCCGTCCTATCCTAAGGAGGTATTTAAGGACCAGAGGCTCTTCGTTGCAGCGACCTTTTGGTTAAAACATTTGTGTCATGTTATATATATAACCACTTAATTTTCAACTTTATATAATACTGACTCAACTTACTCACAGTTCACTGGATGCACTTTGTCATCCTGATGTCCAAATATCGCCTTATAGACTATTGTTATTTAAACTTCTAACGTAGGTGGCGCTAGGGCCTTTAGTAAGCTAATCAATCCAACTATGCTCTCAAAACAAGGTCAGCACGACAATGATTTTCGAGGTCAAAAGGGTAAAAGTACTTTATTCACTGGAAATTCCGTTGCTACCATTAAAAATGAACTGTGATTCACTGAGAATTATTTGTTACACAAACGACTGGAATGAATTGCAGCTGTTTTATATAACCAAAAAGCTGTGCGATCAAATCTAAATGCGGATAATCTATGAGGTTAACGGAGGTAATGATGCAACTATTTTTTTCAGGTCATCTGCATCCGTCGCTGTGAACTTTCCTTAGAATTAATCGCTTATTACAATACTTAAAATCGACACTTTGGTAAACTTACTATCTCCGCCGCTGTCAACATATGGAGTAGGTTTACTGCTGTTCATTAGTCTGTTGGTCTGCTGATCTTCTTGGACAGTAGTTGATTTGTCTGAAGGTTCCTGGAAACCCGTCTTGTACTGCATTATTCTAACCTGTCGCGCACCACTGACGGTGTTGAACGAAACCGTCACGATAATCGGCAGTCTTTCGTCTGCATCAACTCCATCGCCAGACCGAAAGTCGGAAGTGGATCCGCTGTCCATGTGAACATGTGGGATTCTAACCGCCTTGCACACAGGTGCGTCAACTGTGGATGAGTCAACCGCGGTTTCAAGGCATTCTGAGAACTGGTCAACACTGATCAATTGAGAACTGAATGTGACGCGACTGTCTCGATTGCTTGGGAGAGGCATTCTAGCAAACTGCTCGTTTATTTCTTGCAGACGCCGCTGTACTTCAAGATCCGACTCATCATCTGATTCATCCTCATAGGACATTTTGGTGGATATTTTTGATTCCAGTTCATAGAGTGCATTGGAAATAACCTCGTCGAGCAGTTGCGCGATGAACAGTCGATTAAGCTCTTGTTGTAGATCTTAAAAATACAAAAATAGGGTTCTTCTTTCGGTTTTTCTTATCTGTGAACAATACTCAGCAGTAATTTACAACATTACTAAATCATGTAATATGTAACTTCGATACTCGCACTGACCGCACTAGTGATAGTCTTCTTAAACTACTATCTGTTTAAACTGGGTATCGGTGCAAGTATTGAGGATATGTCATACACATCTTGTAGTGTACCGCTCAAAGCATAGTACCTACCTAGTCAAGAAACAATATACAAGAGGAATTAAAAAGCGACGCGAATGGATAAGATCAGGAACTAAAGCGTATGATATATTAACTTTGAGACGACAGAAGATTACTAGGTTTATGCATGGATTCCCATTCCTGTGTTAAGTTGGAATGAAATTAAACTGGTTATTGTATGAAGATCCAGAAAGAATAAATGAGCGTGAAAAAAGCAGAATGTGCAAACGGACATGAAAGCATCAAACAAGGTAATACACCTAATCAGCAACCAAATGGATGAGAATAGTCTGTGTATCGTGGGTGGACAGCAAACGCAAAGTGAGAGTTGTCTCTTGTGTTTGCGCCGATCGATCAGGACTTTTGTAGCGTTTATCCGCTGCGACCGTGACCACAAAGTTCGGTAATGTGCTCCAGTGTAGACAGCGTGAGGTTTTAGTCAGATACTAGTAAACCAATTTTATGTAGCAGTCCCGGAAATCATCCCTTGATTTCTGGCTCATGTTTCGTCAACCGGAATCTAATATTAGCTAAAATAATTTGCAAAAGATTTTGTGAATTATGGTCATACCATTTCTGCTTTGAAAGTTAGGGTCTTTCGCAGGCGTTTGTAGCCTATTTAAAGTCAGTTTAATTTCATCGACGACCTTTTGAGCCGTAGAGTTTTTCAGCGATCCGTCTTTAAATATTTTCAACAAGTGTGAAGAATTTTGTAGCAAACAGAAATAGGCTTCTTCTTTATGTAGCCAAACAGTGTAGAGGATGATGAAAACGTGTTAGTTTTTGAAATGAAGACAAAAACAGCCTTAATGACACTAAGCAATTCCAGTTTTACTGAGTCTCCAAGGGTTAGTTTAGAAACAAGAAACAGCAGTAAAATTATGAAATATAACTGTTCTTGAATTCTCGGTTCTTTCACTGTTTGACTTGGCTCATCTTGTAACTAGTCTGTTTTAAACCATGGTACATTTAGCTGAAATGTTCTACTCTTGTGCACATTACAACAAATCTGATATCGCGCCTGAGCGTCATCCTAACTAAACACTGTGCTGGCATACCGGTTCTCTTTAGTGTTCAGCGCTTAATAACTTTAGCCCTCCGTGAATCACTTGTTGACTTTTCGTCGATGGGTTTGTCCAATTCGATCTCTTTACCTCCCCCTTCTGTTGTAGCTCAGTTTACATTTGGTTCCTGAAAACATTTCTTGTTTTAACGAAACACGAGTCGAACAGAAACACTTTTTAATGATTCGCTTTTAGCATTTAAGCCTGTAAAGAGATGCACATAATTTCCACTGGCCAACTGGGACTTCGTGTTAGCTAACCCAACACAAATGATGAATGATATACTATTAAGCAACGATGATTCAGTACATAGGTCGAACAGACGAGCAAGCAGTTGTGCAACAAAACGGAAAGGTCGGGATGTAAATCAATTGACAATTTGGCCAGTATTAAATTCCACAGTCCAGTGAGTTAAAAGTTTCAACTCTGTTTTCTTTGAAGAGAACTGCGGGGAAGACATGCATCTCTGAAGCAATAATGGGATTAGGCCGAATAATGTAATTTTTAAGTAACCGTTTTCCCTTAGCAGTATGTTGATAAGTCTTGCTTCTTCCTGCGGTTGACCCGGACTGTAGATCTCTCTTGGTATGTATGCCATGCGACTCGCTAAATTTCTTAGGTATACAAAATGAACAAAGTTTGCAAATGTTTATTTTGGCCATTCCGCCTGGCCTTGTGTTATACGCTTATCTTCACTCCTCTACTATTTTGCTATTACAGTAAAACCTCTAGAAATCCAATATTCCCGTAAATTTCATGTTTGCAAATAAATTTTATAGCCAGATGACGGTTGCTGACTTTTCGTCACAACTTTTTCTATACTGGTTTCTCTTTTAGGCATAAAAATGTACCTTTTGTGTAAGAGGCTTTCATTTTAGTGCAGTAGAAAGTCTCCATCGTATTTTCAGACTGTGGGAGCGATTTATGATTGGTCTAGTGGACTCAAATTTTCGGCTGCACGCATTGGCTGCTGCGATAGGGCTATGTCCGAGGGAACAACTGAGTTATGAAGACCGTCATGTTGTCCAATCGGGATATAGAGTCCAGCCCAGAATCAGCAGAGACCACAAACCAATGAATGTCGTCAATCATCCCTTAACTAACAACACGGATGCATTCAAGTGGCTTCGTAACACGTTTTAATGTGCCGAAATAAGCCATGGGTGACAGACGCAAATGTAGCCGAATCAGTCCCGATACGCGCAGACGCATTATTGAAGCTTTCGAAAGAGGCGATGATTGGCATATGGTAGCTCACCTAAATGGAGTCAATTTCAAGACCGCGTGTAAGTGGCTCCATGTCGATTGCATCAGCTACGGGGCACAACCCCGGAGAGGACATAGTAGTGAAATTTTGATTGAATCGGAAGTCGACATGAAACTGGAATGGCTCTCCACGAACCCGACAGTGACTCGCATTTTTTTAAAATGTGTGTAAAATCAGAGTTTGCGAAAGAAGTATCAACAACCATTATCAGTCGATATTTGAATGGACGGTTCATCACTCCAAAGCTGTGCCAATTTCCCGACAGCATGAACATCATTTAGAACCGGGCGGTACGACGGCATTTTGTTTACCGATTGTTATAATGCTATGCGATTTCCAAGACTCTTTGCTGGATTGATGAGACGAACTTCAGTTTGTTTTGCACAAGGTCGATGGGACGTTATTTGAAGGGAACGAAGGCAGGCATTTCTGTCACCAGCAGCAGAGGTCGAAACTTATGTTTGGGCAGAGCAATGACAGAAAGTTCTATTACGACCTACGTGGTGTGAAGAGATGCCCACAACAGTACTGACTGTAGACAATGGTTCCGTGCTCTGATGGATAAACTGAAGATCGGCGCAGCTATGTCAACAACAGTAGTGATTTGTGGTAACGCCCCTTGCCACATTGATTTGGAATGCATGTTTTCGGAAGACGCTTATCGAGGAGGTGAGCTATTGCGATTAGCACCGTATTCACCTATGCTGAAATCCACTGAGAACGTCTGGAACATAGTGAAGGCAAAGGTGAAGCAGCAGCTACGAGTCCATTATGATGCATTCATAGGTGGTGATCCTGATCAAGTACTGAGCCATCAGGAATGGCGCATGCGTATTCTGGAACAAGTAGTTCATTATGTTGTGAAAGACGTTACGGGAGAACGGTGTGCCCGGTGTGTCCGCCACACTGAACGATTCTGTGTGCAAGCGATGGACGACAAGGATATGGGAATACTGCCGTAAATGTGAAGTCTATCTGTGAATGACGAAAGCCCTATTCAGGACTAACACGATATGAGTGACTTTCTTATTTATGCATACAAAATGTTTTTTTTGGGTGGGAGATGGTAATTTTACTACCAGCTTTACCGTCACTTTATTGGAGAATAAACGCTTGAATAATCTGAAACAGATATGAAAAAATTGCGAAGCATATGCTTCATAACAGCGGGTAGTATATTCCGGCCTTGTCCAAAGTTCTAATGGATAGAGGTGCTAATCACTAGTGGTTCTGCAACAGTTCTATTGGATGGGCGTAGCCGAACAACATACTTCGTCCGTACACTATCATATACATTGTAGTCAGTCACAGTGTATCCGAACAATTCGCGGAATAAGCTCGAGGTCTCTGATATTCTTGTTGTGTGTAGATCAGTCTTTAGTTTGGGACGTTTTATGGATAAGCACTTATGAATACAAACGCACAAGCATAATATTGAGATATTATGTATGCAATATGAATGCTTCTCAATGGGTAGTTTCTGCATTCGCTCCACGAACAGACGCAGTTGTAATGCCTATTCCAATCGATAAGCACTTACTAATATAGTAGAAACATACAGAACGAATATTTTGTCCCATATCGGTAAGGTCTTCTGACCATTCAATCTTTCAGTCGTGCAGTATGAAGTAGGATTCTTTGTGAACATGTCGACGACCGTTTGGGATCTGTTCAGATGCCCGACCGCCTGACTTATTTGTTAGTCATATTAACTCGCATGATACCGAATGTGACTGTCTTATTTGTACACTTCCTTTGTCGTTAGTCTTCACGTATTTGGTAGCAGGTAAACTTTTACGAACCCGGTGTACCACAATTAGATGAGGTTTGGTAAATCTTGTAACTCTTTTTTTGCATATAGACTAAACCTCACCCACAATTGATCGCAGCTTTCACACTCCCATAGACAGTGCAATCGGCCCCTTTCGAAACAAAGCACTAGATTCCAGTTTCGATCTCATTAGAGCTCGTCAGTAGTGCATATCTTCGCCACTACCGCCGGGACTGGAACCACGGACACGCTGTTCATGAGGCAGTCGTGTTTACCACTGTACCGTTGACCTCACATTAGACACGACCGAATTATCCAATATGAACACTCCACAAGTTAATAATTTCTGTGATTTCAACTTGGAGAGAAGTCTTAGACGAGAGGTCACCGGTTGGAGTTAACAGAACAGTTATTGTGTCTTCTCTCAAGACAGTCTGGCAGTCACAGCGTTATTCATATGCGAAACTGGTTGGGTGTTCACATATAATAATTCGGTACTGCCTAATGTGAGGCCAACGGCACAGTGGTCACCATGGTTGTCTCGTGAAAGCATGGCCGGAGTTCTATTCCCGGCAGTGGCGAGGATATGCGTTACTGACGAGCTCTAATGAGAGCGAAACTGGAATCTAGTGCTTTGTTTCGAAAGGTGCTGACTGCAATGTCTATGGGAGTGCGACAGCTGCGATCAGTTGTGGGTGAGGTTCAGTCTGTATGAAAAATGAGTTGTTTAACTTTAATCATTAGAATATCAATGTACATCATATAAGAATGGAAGTGGTTATAAATGTAGTCAACGGTTTCAGAGAGTGGGACGCTTATGGATAATGACTCGACATAAAAAAAATATACTGTCCGTATCTTTAACTCCATCTAAACATTTAAAGATGTCTCAGATTGTGCTCAAGCACTCATTTTCCTAGTGATTCCATGAGGTGTGAAACCGACTTTATATTCGTTGATGAGCAGAAGTTACCATATCAATAGTTGTTCTTATCTGTGCATCCGCCTTGGGTAGGTTGAGAGAGCTGTGAACACCAGGAGGTTACCAGCAACACGAAACAAGTTTTGCTAACTGCCTGGAAAGGTATGATTACTAACTTTGATACCTCTGATAGTGTGGATTATTCTTCTTCACGTCATTTCCGTAACATTTTGTTTTACTAATTAAGCGTTCAATTTTGTGGAACGCAGTGAAATACTCGTTAGTTTTGAGTTATAGTCAGAACAATCTATTATGATCTAGTTGGCACCTTTGTCGGGACGAAAGGTAATTAGATGCGGGTTCATCATCCGTTCTTTAATTGCTTCTGTAAATTGTTTCATTAGGACTTATCAGTTAGTAATTCTGACCCTATGATAATGTTGACAGTAATACATAAAAAATGATTTTTTGGCATCAGCTACTGAAACAGACATCGGGTTAGAACAGTAAAACCGGGTAATTAAATTTCTAAATAGTGTTTCGATATCTAGTTCTTCATAAACTGGTACACTAGCAGAAAATTGTAGGACCGGGTGGTAATTTCTCAGCTTGCAACTAACTTAATACAACGGAGGAGATACTTATCGGGATTAGAAAAAGGGGAATTTTTTCACGTTCAGCATTATCCTTTTCAAAGGGACCTAGTTGCGGAAAATCACGATCTCGGCTGGATTGCAACCAGCGACAGAAATAACATGCTTTACCAGCTGAGTTACGAAGTCACACCAAAAGCTCAGAACTTCCATATTCGGGTCCAGTTACCCACTTAACTGAGCTTCTGGGCCTCCATTTGGCTGCGTAGCCCAGCTGGTAAAGCATTTCCACGTTTGACCACGTCGTTTCTGTCGTTGGTTCAAATCCAGCCGAAATCCAGAT
The DNA here is from genome assembly GCA_013368495.1 of Paragonimus heterotremus. NCBI lineage: Eukaryota > Metazoa > Platyhelminthes > Trematoda > Plagiorchiida > Troglotrematidae > Paragonimus > Paragonimus heterotremus. Next base: position 48,961 of record LUCH01002694.1, read on the forward strand.
TTTTCGCAGTTAGGTCTGTTCTGAAATTATCACATCTGCCAAACTATTTATCAGCAACTATCCATTCTCTTAAGTGTACTTAATTCTTTTCCTTCTTTGTTTCTCCGGTTTCCACCTCATACGATCGATAACTGTAGGCCATCACCACCATTACTGTTTACTGTCGTGAGCTTTCTGAAACGCACTCTACACATACCATGTCGCTCATCTTTAGAGCTGATAGGTCAATGACTTCTCTGTTACAGTATCTCTTTTAGTTTACCATTCGTCGTCTCAACTCACCATGAACCTCGGGCACACTAAGTGATTACGGTTTTAGAAGTACCCTAAATATCGGCAAATAGGTGCATGTTCTTCTTCCCAAAATTCTCTGAGCTGAATTGTATAACGTAGCCTCATGAGGGGTAATCGGTTTTCCTAGTAGCATTACACACGCATCATTCTTGTATAACTGCGCAAGTTTCAATGGTCGGCTTGCAATTTTGACCGCTTCAGTAGCCTTGCCATTAGACTGACTGTAGTACGAGCTGTCTGTACAAATGTTCAGATCTCTTACTTTTTGGAGAACGTTTAGAAATCCGTATCCGTTATCTGAGTCGTATCTTTGTATTCTGATTAGCGTTATCTATAATCTTGTCGGTGTAGCATGTGACAGTTTCCTCAGTGCTGAACCTAATGGTTTTGTTAGGCGTGAACTGTTTTTTTTTGACCAAAGATATGTATCAAGGAGAATATTGCGGTGGACTGTCAGGTCGGAAGTGCGAGCATTCCAACTCTCGGCGGAATAACTCCCCCCCCCTTGTGTTCAGGTATTCCGCCGAGAGTTGGAATTCTCGCACTTCCTGCCTGACAGTCCACCATAATTTCACCGTTAACATTCTCTTCTCAGTTTCCACGAAGTTTCGTTTTGTAAGTGAAATGTTCCTGTTTTGACACTTCATTGGTCATCCGTGCTGTAAAAATGCTGCTTCCAGGCCAATTTCACTGCCACCAAATTCAATAACCAGTGGTAGCCCTGGATTGTAGATGTTCAATACAGAGGACCTCAGTAACGACCTGCTTTATTTTATTAAATATCGTCTCTTGTTCTTCCTTCTCACTCAAGTAATACTGTTTCGTGGGTCCACGTACGAATGGGGTGCATCACGTCAGACAGGTTTGGAAAGTACTGACTCAAATAATTGACCATATCATCCAATCGTGACAATGATTTTGCATTTTCAGAGGCTGATATTATTCTTGACGTCTACCTTTAGTCAGCTCAACGTCAACAAATGTGCGTGGGACGTGGACTCTTTATCCCGAAAAGCTACATTGTTAAACGACAAACAAATTCGTTGATGCATGTGGCGATCTAGAATTGCCTTTAGATCCACGTTATGGTCCTTCATGGTTTTAACGAACGCTACCACATCACCTATCATACACGTAAATCCGTTCAGTTTGTTCGATCCCCGGACTAAGCGCTTTTGGAAAATTTTACTGTACGCTTCCAGTCCACAAACAAATGTAAACAACAAAAGCATTCCAAACGGATTCCAAACCTTATAAAGTTACTAAACTGCTAATCTGAGTCCAATAACCACTCTGAGGCGAGCTGATACAGTTGGAAGAGTTAGCATTAAAATGTTCCAACAACTGCGGCTGAGAACATGAGGTCGTCAGATCACTGTAGATGTTTACTGATGTTACTGCATACTATTAAAGAAGACCAAAAGACAGTACGTTAGCGAAGCAGGAAAAATGTTCGGTCTCAGTATAGAGATAAGAACGATAAATATAAGAATTATTTTTCACTGAAACAACGATTTCTCCCAAGCTCAACTGGGTAGTATGACCAAAGTATACACAAGTACCGTACAACGGATAGTAAACTAAAGTTCACAGTTGAGCTATACGAAAACAAATAAGAAAAGTTCGTTTGGTGGCCCGAACAATACTTTATGGTTTGCTTTGGACTAAATAGTATGTTTGTTACACATATCAATGCTATTTTGTTTGCTTCAATAGCCGAAAGTCGGTATCAGAGAACCGGGTGCCTGATGGCAATGGACCACAGCTAACAGCCTATCTGTGTACGTGCCATTTCTAATTTTTCCACTTGGTCTTCTCTCATTAGTATTTTGCTCTTTAACCTTTTCAGTAAAGTTTTATTTTTCCAGAATACTGCGCATTACCACTGATGTGAGCGGCGACCAGAGCCGAAGTACCCTCTGTTTAGACTCAAGAATGCTTTTGTTGCTGCTCCTGATGATGACGATGATGATGATGATGATGATGATGATGATGATGATGATGATCATGATGAATATCACTTTAATGGGCTTCACAAAGAAAAGGCGTGCTTCAGCCAAAGCGAAGATGGCGAACGTTCACTCATTATATTGGATGCACTTCAAGCGGTTTGAGGGAGTTAACTGATGTGAGATGGTAATCAGAGTATTGACTGTAATGTTCAGACACATTGCAACTTTTTCTCATTGACAAGGGAACGTAACGTTCCAACAAAAGGACGTCGTAATTCGTAATCTTGTCCCAAGGACATTGAAACGTCTTTGAGAGTTAAAGAATTTAAATTGGGTGCCCTGTAGCTCTTGTTTCGATTTTCTGAACCTTTTTAACCCAAGTACATATAGTTGCCAAATTATACTGTCCAGTGGCCCAAATGACAATTGCTCTGAAGCCATAGTAAAAGAGGTCGAGTTTCATTGTATCACATTTCCTAGTCCGAACTGTGCGCAATCGGTATGTTATGCAAAAGAAGTAAAATTTTAACAGAAATTTATATTGATCTTTTATGAACAAAGGGTGTATAGAGTGAGTGCATCATTTTGTAGCGGTATATTCTTAAATTTTTGTGCTCATATCGTATCCTAAAAGGTAGATCACATAAAATTCCTCCTCCTACCCTCTACTGAGCACTGCTCAATAGCTGGAAAAAAAATTATTATTGTTAGTTTAATATTGAAAAATTGTTTCTAAAGGACGGAAAGTTGTACAGTTTTGTTATTTTGTTCATCGTGCATAATAATAAAGCATTTTAAGGACATGATTCGACCCCACGAAGTTTTAAGGTGGTGTCACACAGGTTGGTCTCGTTAAACCATAACCAATGGAAGAGAAATCTTACCTTTTAACAAGCCGTTAAACGTTTCATTTTGTGGTGTCAGAAAACATCACGAACAGTTGTCAAAAGTCCGACCGGAATCATCAAAGGTTGAATAAGCAACCCCAGATGAATTACTTGTGTTTTGCACAACGAACAAACGTTGTTCTTTGTGAACCTAAGGCGTTCGAACACAACTAACTTCACGATAACATAAAAGAAACCACTCATTGAGACGTCAGCTTAGAACTGAACAACGAAAACAATTAAATAAGACAACGAAAGGGCGAACGGTGGACTCAGTTTATTTGACGAAAGAGCCTGACAATACGTAAATAAATGATGTGATACACTATTCTAAAAAAGAATCACACACAATTATTCTACACAGATTTAAGCTGAATTCTGGACTGATCATCGAGAATAGGGTTCATTGTGTTATAACACTCTCTAGAGCACGTCATTGTTGAGGTTTGTTGAATTCATTGTAATTTTAATCAAACCACTCTAATGTGGCGTTATCAACCAGAATCAAATGGTCACTACAACGTAAACATTACATATAAACGACTGAGATGAACTGTTGGACTTCACACTTCGACCTCGCACAATATGAAGTCATGGAGTAGCAGGCACTACATCACCGAAATTAGAGTGTGTAGTCTAACCTGATCAGGAGTGCGCACTACTAGTGTAGTGACGAGGAGCAATCGGGCTCTACTACTCACACCACTAATATTCAGTAGTGAGGCCACAGCATATATTTTAGCATTGAAGTAGTCGCAGGAAAAATATAAGAAGATACATCGGAGTGCAGCATCGCATGAAATGGTTCTTGGTACGTAAGGGAACGTAAAGGAACTGAACATCAGCGTCTGTGGAAACCGTGACAGTCTGGACACAGTACCGTACGCAGATGTGTTTTTGTTTGTTACCTGGTTTAAACGCATAACACATATGTTGCTTTACTGAATAAATAACGCGTGTGCCATCCACGTTCTTGGCTCGCAGCACTAATGGCCTAAAC
>LUCH01002694.1:53193-77017 GCA_013368495.1 Paragonimus heterotremus
TTTAGCATTGAAGTAGTCGCAGGAAAAATATAAGAAGATACATCGGAGTGCAGCATCGCATGAAATGGTTCTTGGTACGTAAGGGAACGTAAAGGAACTGAACATCAGCGTCTGTGGAAACCGTGACAGTCTGGACACAGTACCGTACGCAGATGTGTTTTTGTTTGTTACCTGGTTTAAACGCATAACACATGTTTCTTTACTGAATAAATAACGCGTGTGCCATCCACGTTCTTGGCTCGCAACACTAATGGCCTAAACTTGATTATAGTGCTTATGCTGGAGACCAGTCAGCTGCAAAGTCCATCTGATTTATAAAACCTGCAGTCAAACATGGAATGTATTCCATATGTAACACCCAAAATTCACTGTCGCTCACAAATTATTGACAGTTACGAAAATAAGTTACACACGTTCATCCTGACGTTACATCCAACTTTATCTGCTTGAGAAATCTTATGGTGAAGATACACATGAACCCTGCATACTATGGATACAAACGTAGTAATGAATAAGTATAAATGAGTCTCATCTCGCTACTGTCAGGAACACTTTCGATAAACTAACCTTTTTGACAACACGCCCAGATTACATGGTTTATTCGAATTAAAGGAACGTATCTACTTGGAAGATGTCAATGTCATTGTGAAAACCCGATATGAAAGTCTCAGTTCTTATCGTTTATCCTGACATGTTTTCACTGATCACGTGTGTTCTAGTTCAAACAAAGTTGGAAGGTTTGTTTTGGCATGAAGCAGTGCTTCATTAACTGCTTTACTAATAACACAGCGTTGATTCGAGCCACAGCACATCTTGATCAAGCGCCTAGTCGATAGAACTAAACAGTTAAGTTGACGAGGGATTTTTTCCAGCCAGTTTGAATTGCACCACTAATATTGACTAAACGGGTCATTTGATTTGCGTTTACCTAGTCACTGTCTCTTTCGTTTGTAATTGTACTACATTTGCTGTCTACATTTTATATCGTATTGCAGTTTGTCATGAACACAAACCTTCAAGATGCCTTTTTCGAAGTTACACCACTTATGGTAGCAACAAAAGATCTGTAAGGAAGGTCATAAGATACGGCGACACACTAAGGATGAACACAGAAATTGATAAGCATGTCATTTTCTTTTTTTGTTGGAGAAACATGGCGGAATATTTGTGGTAACTCAGAGTTGCTATTGTTTTCACAGGTTTGATGATTGTTCAAACATTTTTGAAAATATTTCAAAGCTTACTTACGTTCTTCTTCTAAAGTAATGCTTCTTTTCTTCAGTATGGAACCAAAGGATAATTGATTACTTTGAACCGTTTGTGGAAGCATGGATTCCAACATTTCAAGTGTGGTCTTGCGAACTACTGAATAAAAATCAGGTAGAGTCGATGTTAATTGTCCACCAATTCCAAATATTTATTCGGCATGTAACGTCATGTGAGTTGGAAGTGTTTGACTCGAAAAGGTTGATCGCGCTGTGCTGTTTTCGAGCAATATTCTCTTCAACGAAAACCGAACGCTACAAAAAAAAACACAAAAACAGTACAATCCTATCATTCAGCTTGAAGAATAAAAACGTCTGTACAACTAAACAATCATTACAGTTATTTCAGAAGTATGATTTTCTTTGCAAACAGAGGTGTCAAAATTGTACATACAGCGTTAATATGTGTTCTGCTGCAGTTTAGAAAACTTAAAAAATTCGAACTTGTTAGAGTGATTGATGACAGTCCACCAGCTTGAAACATAACGAACCTCTTCGACTGCACGGGGCAAACTGTAGAGTAATGCTTGGGACCAAAGTTTGTCTGGATGGCACCATCTCAGTCGGCGCTTCCCTCCTAGTTTATATAATGACAAAACAACGCATCTAGTACCACCCTGCCTGCAACAGCTCTCAGAAAATCATAAGGGTAAAGCACCATAAACCGTAATAGTCGGTTCTATTGCGGGTCATGTTTAGGTTTACTTCTGATCTTTCATTCAATCCAGGATTTTTGTTAACTGAGAGTATTCAACTGTGTGCAGAAGTGTGACTACGGTTTTAAACCTGTATCCCGCAGAGATATTGCGGGAGTTTTCATTTATATCAGCTTATCGTCACCAAAGGCGTCATAATCGAGTGTGTTTATTGACGTTCTTCTTGTCGTGGTAAGAGACAAAAGACCAACGTGAAGATAGGTTTTTCTTGTTAACCGTACAGTGGGGGAGGAACTTTGTGCATCAGATTTCTCTTCAACAAACTGTGAAGGGCATCCATGACTACCACCAGAGCTGAACTACTTACCCGTCGACTTATTTCCCTTCAGTTATTCTTTAAGTATCAGTGTGTTCAGACCGAACGAAAGTGTCACAATGACCTCAAAAAATATATATATACTGTCTGAAAATTACGTATGCAGGAATAAACGTTTTCACTGCAACAGATAATAGAAAGGTTTTTACACCAAATCATAAAGTCGTATGTTCGTCTAGTGATTACTATACAATTGTAAGTTCACACTTTTAGAATACAAGCAAAATAGTTCTACTTTGACGTTCATTCAGCCGAAAAATAAACTGTCTGACAGTTTATAAGGTGAGCAAATGGGTAGTTCTGACTAACACTAATTTTGTAAAAAGCCACCGATACTGTGTCGAGAAAACATCGAACGCTTAATCATATTGGAACAAAAATTGTATATATATACAGATTTGGTGGCTTGATGGAATGGGTTTGGAGGGTAATCAAAAGGCCAGTAGGGCTGCTGATCTCCCACGTGTTAGCCGAACGAAAAAAAACCTGAAAACACAACCTTTTCGGAGATCAGCTTATGGCTGGTCAGTGCGTCCTGGCATGGGTGAATCCTAACTGAAACGATGTTCTATCTGATATTACGGTTTAAAAGATTGATCGTATTGGAGTTTATACCCGCTTAGTTAAAAGAAGTTTACGCGTGGATTACCTAGTGGAGGGAGATTTTTGGATAAGGATTCGGTTTCCTCTGAATTGTCTGTGGTGTGCGGAGACTGGACGTAATGCCTCCCTTATTTGAGCACAGAACATTCGTAAACCCTATGGTTTTTCCGAGGCGTTTCTGTAGCCATTTACTATGAACATCCAGATATACTTTAAAAAAGGGGCGGTATGCCGGTTTGTAGGCGTGAATGTAGTAAGGAGCTCAGCATAGTGGAAGAAGGTTCCAAGTGATGGGTTTGGTGTGCAGTTTTCGCGAGGGCTGTGAGATTTGTAGGTAAACGCGCTTGCATACTGTGGAGGTTAGCATACTATCAGAAAAGTGGGATTCAGCATAACTTCGAGAGATGATACACTCAACTTCAAAATTTTCAACGTAAGGTAATGTAAGCAACTTTAAATTAATTGGAAAAAACAGTACAAATAGTCACGCACTGTTCTCATACATTCCGGACACTCTACAACTTACCAAGCTGCTGTGTCACTGGGGTAGAATAGCTACAGTAACTTGGCATTGTTCTACCGAATAAAGTCAAAAATAGGGTTTGTCAGACAAACCCATGCAAGCCGCCGATTTTGGCACTGGCTCAGTTTGATAAATACTCATTTATCTCAAAGTAGAATCTGTATCTGAATGGATAACTGCCTAGCCACAAGAATTAGGGATGACTCAGGATCTCGTTGCAGATTTCCTGTTGCAGGATGTAACCAACAGTCCTATCAAAATATATTATGCAAATGGACAATTTCCCATCGTCTATCCTTACTCAAAAGCCATCAATCACCAGTATAAGAATATCCATAAGGAAGCTTAGTCTCAATATGGTTGTGAGCCCTAAACATATCACTTTGACCCACAGAGTCAACTGACAAGCTCTATCCTCAGGGGTCACCGAAACAGAAATCCACCAGAAACACTCGATGTGAGAAAGTGCTGTGAGGTCTTAGCTGACTTTCACAAGAGACGGAAGAGTAATGAAAGCATACAAATAAAAGGTCAACTCCTGTCATGCTGACAATCAATGGGGTTTCCAGTCATTTTGACATTGACAGACGTTCAATATATAGAAATGGACAAATCCTTGTGTGACAACAATTTCGTGTTCAAGTCTGATTATTTGTGTGCCATATTTCTTGACATACTAGCTAATGGAGATTTATGATTCTTCTGAAACAAACACAATCACTTCATAAGGACGAGCTCACTTAAGCATGTTGAAAAATGAAGAAGTGATCGTGAGGTTTTAATAACCACAAGTCCTAGTCCATGATTACTGTTTGTACGGTTGTGGGCTTGAGTTCCCCTTACCTTAGCCACCTATACCATCTGCAAACTGATTGGTACGGTAATACTATTTACCTCAACATGAAAGAGCTCACAGAAACACCAACAAGTGAGGTTACTTATTTCATCATTCACTTTATTTACTTCCATCTAAAATGCTGTGCATCAGATATGAATCGCTGGATATAGCCGATGAAGATAGAGGCTTATAAAAGGAAAGAGATCAAGTAACGGCTTCAGCGGATAGTAATGAATAAAAAATAAACGTCTCGGGATCGTTTTAGCTGTAAGGGGATTGTCTAAAGTAAATACAACGGACCTAACAAAGGAAGGATTAAACTAACATGGTCCACATGCGTAACAAGCAGACTGGAAGGTTTGCTTATCTGTTCCATCCTCATACACGTCATACTCTTTCAACATCAAGTATCACACCAATGTGACAATCCGATTAGTTGAATCTATTTGTAACCCAGCATGTAATATGTCAGCAAACTCACTGTGGTGTGCAAGCTAAAGTGGAAAATAGATGCAGCAAATGGGTGAATTTAAAACATCATTGGCCTATGTTGAAGAGTTCACCTGGCATGAAACCATCCTTAACAAATACTTAGAATCTATCGCTTAGCAACACGTTTCATGTCAAGGACCGCAGTGTTCAATGCAGTCATTAATTTATACTGTATTAAAGTTGCGGGTGATGGAATATGATGAATAGAGTTCGCTTAGTTGTATCTATGTGAAGGTTGCAAACGCAGGTTACGTTGTTCATAGAGTGCACATCGTGTAAATTGCATTACAAAGAGAGGATATAAACCAAGTATGGAATATCTGTCAAACCAAATAAGGATCTATCATTTGACAACGACCAGTGAACAATTGATGCCATTGTTTCTGGTCGACATTCTACTACTAAGTCAGTCGCTGCTCTAGAGATGCTTCTAGGCTAGAAGTAAAATGCCAGAACATAATAGTACTGCTGACTGCTCACAGGTTGTACATTAGCTACATCACGCTATAGTTGTCGGACATTGAACGCGACGAAATAAGCTTATAAGTCTAACCCAGGAAATATGCTGGGGTTTAAAAGCAATGTTTGTAAAACTGTTCGTCCTCAGCGAGTTGCATTTCAATCGCTTTTTGTCTTACCCAAGAAACTGAATTTCAGTAATCAAACAGGGAAGTACACGAGTATTATTGACTATTTTTAACTGTGTGGCCCACTGCTGATGAGCAAGTAATGATGCTGCTGATCCACTTCTCCAACGAATACGCGTATAATAGTGGTACTGAAGAGTTACTTCTGATCGACGAAAATTTCATCGAACTGTTTCCAGCACCCGACGGAAGGCTCAATGGCTCCTAGTACCGCTCGAATAACCACTCTATTTGTCTGGTTCAAGTATCTAAGTCGGAAGTTAAGCTTCAAAAATAAGTAGTTTTCCCACCGGCTTAATGCATTTTCTTCGGAGGATATCGAGAACAGAACCTTTTAAATTGTATGTACAATCTAGTATACTATATTCGGTCGTACGTCACTTTTAATTACGAATGACCACATTATTTTAAAAACTCTGAATTCCCCCAGTTCAGTTAATCATAGACTACACTCCTATTGTTTACATGAATGAAGTGTATGGTGGTTCACGGTTTTGTCGTGCCAGTTTTGTGATTGCATCCGGTCTTGGTACTTTTACAATCAGTTCTACCACTCTGTGTCAATCTTCCGAAGGAACACGGGAATCGATGGATGTACACTGTTAAACTTTCAGTAAGAAAACTTTGGTTGTTTATAACTTTCACTTATGTGTGCTTGTTTGTAGTGTAATACAAGAGAAACAGGGCAGCTAGAGTAACAAAAAGTACATTGAAAACCTTACGTTGTTGTCACGTGATCATCAGCGTTTTAATGGCTAATGGTTTTCTCTGATAAATGGAAAACCAAATGATATTTGGGCTGGAAAACCGATTAAAACATGTTTACCCGTCTTTTCAATGAACGTTTTCGAGTTGTTTTCTTCTTGGTGTGCAATTTTGCTATTGACTTTGGAAAACAAATAGTGTATTTGACCATTCAAGTCAATGCGAGCCTATGGACATTCGTCGACTGCATAATTGTTCATTTATTCGAAATGTGTCATTTACTTCGCGTTCTGTATCGTCTTTTAGTTTCAAGACAATCAGAATCCACATTGTGCTTGTATTGATGGAGTCGACAGCCTTTCAAGTTTTTCCCTCTTACCTAAGTAAGATATTTATGCCTTCTACTTCAGCCTGACTAAATCTGATGATAAACATATTTGATGATTCAGTTTTAAATATCATTCCATCGTCATTTACCCGACCTATACTGCTACCTTGTGGAGGTGGTCGGGCTTTTGTACTGCAATGACCCAGGGCTATGCTGACTAGAACTCCGGTCCATCCAGATGCAACCTTGTCAGATAAGCCAAAGGGGAGCAGTCAGACGGAAAGCAGTTACACTCATAGGATTGTATGTCGCACTACTGGCCGCGTAGTTTTTAGGTAGTGAAGCACGACCCTATGAGCATACAGCGGAACTACTTTTTATAGTTGCGGCACTGCTGTCTTCCGTATCAGAAAGAAGGGAGTAGAATAAGTACCCACAAACAAAGAGCATTTCGATTGCCCAACGGTCGACCGTGACCGCCGGCATATTATCCAGTTTGGTGGAATAGTGTCGGATAAGATCCAAAAGCCTGATGGAGCTTTGAATACATCCACTGCGCGCAGCGGTGCTTAGAATCAGAGGTTAGTGTCTTATTAACTGCGCTCTCGGACTAAGCAAGCCCCTCACTGTCAAGTGAGTCAGACTGTTGAGACATTGATTCACGGTAGGGTTCCCCAAGAATATCCGGGATCCTTTTGTTGTTGCTTGTAACTTCTGGTCAGGATCATGGCTGTTATAATGATGATAATGATTTACCAGCTTAAAAGCCATTGTTGCAGGTCGACGCGCTCATCAGTGGGTGGAAAATAGTTCGTGCGAATTTACACATAAAAGCACGTTGCAATGCAGTCATGACAAGGAAATTGTTTTATTTATGACACAATCTTCTATACCGCCAGAAAAGATAAATACTAGCAAATTACTTCATAGTGGAGTGACTTTTTTCCATTCGAGCTTGTCTTCTGCGTGAAACAGACATGTTAATGATTTTTTAATATACTATCTATGTGACGGACACTTGTCTAAAATATCGCTGTCGTGAACAGTTACAAGTAGATCAGAATTATTAATTACCTGTTCAAAGGGGTTAGCCCTTTAGCTATTCGAACGTAAACTTAATTTAGTATTTAGTAGTATGTTAGCTTTTACTAGTCGTTTCTTAATCTCATCAAAAATATGATACAAGATCAGTTTTATTTGGCATAGTTGAAATTGTTGAATGCGAATTACTACAAAATTTGAATGTTCTTAGTGTATGTTAAACTCTCCTTGTAGTGTATATTCTTTAAGATAAATGAAACATACTCATACACAAGTAAAGTTGTGTGAGTAAACATATTTAACTAACGGGGAATTTGTTCTTGACTCTCGGAATGTAAAACAGATGTTAGTTTGAATGTGCTTTATTCGCTAACATAAATTACCAGATTCATCCTAGATGTTCTAGAAACATGCTAACTTTCACAGCTGGCTCAATATGTATTGCGTTGGGTTTTGAACATTTGCATAAAAGAGATGAAACTAGGAAATGGGACACGCACGCAGAGAAAGTGTACTTGATAGGAACAAAGTTTGTCGTCACCGAGTCGATAACTGGACTGACCTTAAGGTATGCAAACTATTATACATTGCATTACACAACGTTCTTACCCAGAGCTAAAAAAGCCAAAAATTCTGAGATACCGCCAGTAACGGAAGAATTTCTCACAAGAACTATTCACAACAAAAATTAAGTTTACTATTTTTTTCCAATTTATTGGTATGAAACATTACGCCCCCCCAAATGGTTTGTTAACTTTGACAACAGATTGTACACGTAATTTGCGTTCTTTTGTGTACGTATTGCCTGCTCAGTATAGAATTGCTATGAAAACCTATGTGGTAAGCGATTTGTCGAACTGTTAAACATTCAAGGTAGAAATTCTCAAAAACGGATATCACTAACTCTCAAAACTGGATAACAGTTAACCAAATTATTTGTTAGTGGTTTCAGTTGAGAATGCTTCTATTCGAGCCCAGTGGTGTGAATTCCACTGCTGCATCACGGAGTTATTTATGTGGCAATGACAGTGGAAGGTTCGGTAAAGTCAACTCCTGCAGGTCCAACCTTTTCGTAACTACGTTATCTACTTCAAGTTGTGTTAACGTCTTACTATCAGGTGTTTTAAACTTAGAGATTCACGAATCAGCTTCCATCCTCCCCTTTTTTTTATCTCATCTGCGCTTTCTTTGCGTATTTCCCGGTAGTAAATTTATGACCCGTCACGACCAACCACCTGTACGCTTTTGATAATGGAGATATTAATCGTTATCTGGCCAGAATTTTATCAAAGTTTCAACGTAATGAAAGACATAAGACGCAACTCACGTGCAATCACATTTCTGATTTTAAAACCTACGATTTACCTCAAAATTAATGGGGAGAAACGTCGTTGTTGTTGGCCTTTACGTTTCCAAGCTGTCCAAAAACTGAAGCTTATGGATGGAACCGAAAAGTTTCGATATATTTGGTATATAATTGCATTTATGTTTCCGGTAGTGCTATAAATGCTGCTGTATCCTGTCTAACAAAAGTTCGAAATTATTTTTAGGAGTGTAGTGTGTCATAGATCATGTTTCAGATAATGTAAGCGGATGTGTGCTGAGTCAAGATGAGGTTTTGCTTTATGATTTTGAGTGTTTCTTCAGCTCTACAGATCTGCACAGAACAGTTGAATGTCAACTACAATTAAAAGGGAGAATTAAAAGTCACCCTACACAATCTACTGCCTATAGAGAAAATATTTTGCACTTTATCCAGTGCCATGGTATCAAAGTTGAGCGAATTGCTATAGCAACTAAATAAACAAGAAATGTGAGAAGACGGTTAAAAATTGTTTGACTCAAAACTTCCCTAACGAAACCGGCAAATTTCTCTCAACATGAGTGGTAAACAAACGGTTCGTGAATAAAACACGGTGGAATTAGAAGCCAAAACAGATAAAATATAATCTCAAACATTCGATAAGAAACCTTGTGGTGAACCAAATGTGTACTGTAGATTTAACAAACGTTTACTATTCTAGCCGATTAGTTGAAGTTGAAGAAGCGGACAGTAAAAATTCCGAAAACAAGAGAAAACTACACTTCGTTAGGGAATGACAGAAGTAAAATGGCTTACGGTTGGATAAAGTAAATATATGACATTCACGCATCAGCCAGCTTCTACCTAATGTACGCAACCCAACAAATCTCATCAAACAATCACGTAAAATCGCATTTCATTGTGTTTCGATTTGACCCTGACGGAATAAGATTAGAAATAACAAAATGTTTGGAATTTTATGAACCATCCCATCAGAAGTATCCACATTTATTTACTTTGACGACTGTAAAGGCAACAGCACGATAAACAAGTGTTGATGGTCAAAGTCAAGCTATATATGAAAAAGTGACTAAAGTGTTTACAGGTTACACGAAACGAGTAACGCTTTTGTACAATTAACTCTCCGTTGGGCGTTTCATTAGGGCGTACAAAACGAAGGACGACGGCATAATTTCGTTTTGCAAGCAGTAAAGATAGTGGGAACATGAAATATAAGTTGTGATGAAATTAGGGTAAAGAATTATGGTACAGATGAGACCAAACTGTGAAAAGTCAGGGCTTCTGCTGGATTCGAACCAGTGACAGAAACGCAGTGCCTCATCGCGGCAAGCGCTCTAACAGATGAGCTCTGAAGCCACGCGAGGGGCTTCAGGCATAGGCATCTAAGCAAGAAAAACAGGTATTATATATGGTACGTTAATTCAACTTTGTCCAAATGTTTCGAAATCTCAGAGCCTCGGAATAGTATTCCATATGTATGCAGAAAGCTTTCACTTAAAGGTTTTCCGGACAGATTCAGCTAGGGTAACCCAGATTGTACGTCTCGTGACAACTTAGGCAAACCAATGGATTTAGTCCTTTTGACAAGCGACTTCGAAGCTGCCAATTCAGAGTGTGCTTAAGAATGGATCTCATAAGATGTAACATTCAATATGACACTCTGTAACTTATACTAAAATAGTCCATGACATGTTGGTAGTAACTTCGGAATTAACCTGATGTGAGTTGTTCTTTTCTGAATGTGAAAACCACAATCGGTTAGTAGGACTTTACAAGTTATAATAAACAAACTCTCCTATTATCAACTCATAAAAGAAACCGTTCAGCAGGTTAAGCGACTTCTGTATTTCCCATTCGAAGGAATTCCCTATTTGTGAGGTCAAAGGTTGAAGCTAACAAGACAGTTACTTTGTCGCCCTCGAGGCTGTTGGGCATCCTGAACAACACATATGCACCGAACTGTTCAATTGCGGTATCATTGTTGCAGCTACAGTACTCCTTTTTATGATGTGCACTACCTATTTCGTTCTTTCTCAACTTTTAGTCTAACTCTAAGATGAATGAGACCTTTCTTTATGTAACTGAATCGTCATGTTTCCTCCACTTACATTGCATTCTATTCCTGTTACAAGTTCAAGGAAATGAAATGACTTTAACGACTGAATCAATTTAAGGCCGAGCTGATTTCCGTGACAAACTTCAGTTAGTGGTCTCGCTGGCATACTAAATTTACAAAGTTGTTTGCTGCGCTTTTTGTACTAAGAACAAATAAACTTGATATTCTAAACAACTGCACACCTCGCTCCATACATGTATGTTGCTGAATCCCCCATCCGTGAGTCAGCTATATGAACAACCGAAACAACATGTGTAAACGTTAAAAACGAAAGCTCCTCTTGCTGTCTCTTAGTTCCGTACACAAACGGGACCGGCCACTCCTTCGACAAATACCTTTAGAAACGGGAATCACTACTGGAAGGTTTCAATTCTGAAATCCTCCCAACTGAAACCTATCGCAATGCCAATGTCATGAGCACCATCATCGGCACACTGTAATGTAACGGCATACGCCAGTGGATCTTGTAAGATATATATTTGAATTTCAGGGCTCCTTATAATGAAACTTGCTCTTCGGTAATGGCCAATCAGCAATCGGAAACAAAATGCTTATTTTTGTGCTTCGCTGAGTTTACTAAAAAATGTGCGTCCCCGTGATTTACTTCATTCAACATTAAAATTAGAAAACAAATTATCCGCTGCGGGGAATGGCGTGTTAGCTGTGTTATAATGATGGATACTGTGGGGTTATTGTGTCCAGCAGAGGACTTGACTTACAAACGCAGTGAAGGAAAATGCCATTTTCATAAAGTTTACCGGTCTGAAAGCACTTAAGGTAGGTGACATATCTAACACGTCCTCCACTCTCCTAAATGACCGTTGTACTCAAATGCGTGACTAATTCTACGACAGACCTCATGGAAAACACCAACCACCCATAGGAACTAAAACTTCTGACAGCCACATCCTCACTGTATTCGTGAAAAGACATAAACGACAAGTAGAACAGTCCTTCCTTGAAGTCACCATGGCTTTTATCGCCTGTCAGATTGCGCCCAGAATCAATTTTTGTAGTCGTCTATTATAACAATCATCGCCATCCTGGTATTAAACTGTCTGTCCTTCTGATTTCTTGGCAAAGGTCATGGTGAGGCACGAGCTATTTTAGTTGTGTTCGAAGGTTGTTATACTTTCTAAGATGGAAACACTTCGTTTTTACTCTACGGCCTATTGTTTGCTTAAGTCAAAGTGTTATTTCTGCCTGGAAAGCTCTAACCCGGCTGCAAACTGACCGCAATAGAATTTTGACAGTACTCACCAAACGACAAAAAATTCAATTGACAGGAAGTAAAAAGCAGTTGAAAGACAAAATATCTAAACTTTCCGCTTCTCCCATGCTTTTTCAAGTTCTGGATACTATAAGGGATTAGTATACAAAGCGCCTGGTTGTCTTTGTGAGAATGACAATCTATTTGTTTGGTTACTTGAAACCAGTTGTTTGCTGACTGTTTCAAAGAGTGCGCAACTATTCTTGTGTAAAGCCTTCTATGAGTACTGCTTATGTGTGTATGCCCACAGCAGCAGGTGAACCTATATACTGAGCTATAAACAGAAACTAAAGGAAGCTTATGTTATAGTTGAGGGTGCTCTAAATAAAGACATAGCTTGCTGAGCACGCACTTCCGACTGATTACTGACCTGAACTCTGCCTCCTTTGTGTGTGATACGGATCACATAAGTTTGCTCAAAAGTGACAAAATTCTCTAGTGGGTAACTGAAGTTCCAACGTAGAGCTTCGAGCAAGAGCACAGCAGAGTGAAATAAAATTGCGCAGTCGGCTCGTTACCAGGCAATTATTACACTCCAGTAATGAACATCATGTCCCTCAGTGAACTTCAACACCATTTCTCTCATCCTGGCGCCAATAGTATGCTCCAGTTTATTTGAATTATTTACCACATTTGCTAAGCAAGCAAAATTAACGACTCTGCACTGATCGATCTGTGAATAACATAGACCCCAGTTTTATGAAGCATTCGGCGAGAACTTAATAAAAACAACTAACCCGTTTGTAGTTTTCACCTTTCAGCCAAAGAACGCCTTTCTTCCACCGCCATATTTTTTATTCATTTTCACTATTCTGGATGAATTTTTCAGCTTCTCGGTTTTCTTCACCTGTTCTAACGTGACGTCATTCACGATTAATAAGTGTCGCTGCCAGCTGTTCTGAGTGTTCAGTATGCCACAGTGTGTTCCGCAGACCGAGATTCCTATTTTTGTCTATGCGATTGAACTGATTTATGTACACTAGGGGGATATACACGAGAAAGTCTGTCGCCTGCAGCCCTCAAGCTAACGAACAAGCTGAACTTCTAAACAGAGTCCCGTGAAAGGCAATTACGCCTGCAACAAACAGCAAGGCCTGAATTTCATTCGTTAGAAGACAGTCTTCCGTTTTATGCACGGCAGTCAACAGTGAAACACAAGACCAGTAGACCATATTACACCTAATGCATTTCAATGTTTGTATGGCCAATACTCTTGTGGTAGAAAGTACTGTCATCGGAGTATGACCTTCTGGCAAACAAAGTAGGATTAATCAGATGTAACCGAAAGTACGTTGAGGGTCGACTGCCTAACAAATAGGAGGAGGTAATGTCACTCAGAGGCCTGAATAAAAAGGGACCCAAATATTCAGCCCACAGCTAATCATGAGACTCTCGATCCATCACACCACTGTATCCGCAACCGTTTACCGCATACACAGCAACATCACCGCATTCTACATAAACAGATCTAACAATATTAATCATTAATCATTGTCACGCCGATCACACAAAAGACCACTCACGCCATATATAGATAAAGATGTTTTTTACTTTCACACATTGCACCATTTTTGACTGGTAAAGTATACGACAGCGGAGCAAACGTTGGTCAGCGGTGTTGTCTTGTTGTTGTTGCTGCAATATTTCGTTTCCCGTTTCCAACTTTCCTTTTAGTTGAAAGACGATGAGAGCTATCCTTACGTTTCCTTATTCGTAACAAGTTGTGTGGTGTAGACTACTGCCATATGGTTACCTAACACTGACAACAATTACTGTAGGATCTTTAAAGTAGGCGTCCCTGACAAAAACCGTATACTGCATAGACAGTGGATAACCAATTGTTCATAGGAAAAATCATTTTTGGCAAAAACCGGTACATGCACATTGCGGTATCACGGTACCTAAATATATGCTACACAAATCCAGATTGCCGTGACCTTTGAACTTATCAAATCCCTCTAAAAACGAGTTTCTAGGCCACGTCGCATAATTTTTTTAACGTTTCACTCATGAAGTCACGCGTTTTTCGGGTTTTGCTTAACCGTTGTTAGATAACATATTGGTGTCTAGGACTACTCAAGAGGAACGTCTTATCTACATTTGCGTTCCGTTGGCTCAGTCGATCTAAAATTGCACTTCCAGATTTGAACTATATAGGACCACTGTTCAGTTTATGGACCATCAGACCTCAAGAAGTCAGATCGCCTTAAGAGATGATATTTTTGGAGCTATTAGCGAATGACATTAGCAGAAGTTCATCGGGCAACATAGTCATCTTCGTAAACTGGTGACTACTAAAAGTGCTTTACACCCGGATATATGAGCATGAGGCAGCCAATGACCGATATTTTACGTGGAAGTTAGTGTACATTTCCTTCCACTGAAGTTGCACTCACTGTGTTCGTTGTAATCAAGATGCAGTCACATTCAAATGCAACGGAGGCTCCTGAAAAAGATGCTAGCACAGCGCTTTAAAAGTTCACATCAATCACTGACCAAAATTTACTCTTTCTTTAAACATCTGTAGTTTGCTAGGCTGCAAAGGCTATTCATCTGTAGATATGCTCAGGTCACCGTTCCCTAAGTCATTCGATAACAGGCAATGTTCTTACGATTAATTTTGGGCGCAGACCAGTAAACTACTGCTTGAATACCTCACACGATAAGGACCTTCATGTAAAGGTCGTGTACCTGGACTACGTCTACCAGATTGCGGTTGATATGAGGTACTTCAAAAATAAAGTTTTTTCGCTGCGGACGCTTTTCCATTGCTCCACTATCCACTCAGTCAGAGATAAGGTACTTTAAGAAGTTGATATTCCCGTATTTACCACGTACCTTTAATATAATGATAACAATAACATAATACCAATAATAGCAACATTTCATGAAAATTGCCAGGGCATATTACGCCCAGTAGTTTCTACACATTTTGTATACACAGTCCTTAGTAGTACACGACACTGGAGGTCATTTTGTCTGAGGTCGGTTTATATCTGTGCGGGCTAAAAAGAATTTATTATATAAAGCAGAAGTATCGCGAACAAATCACTGTACAAATGTATCAGTTTCCGTTGTGCTGTTTCCTGTAAAACACTTCATGTTTATTTGCCGAAACTGCTGCATATCTGGCCTGGTTTTGTTTGACACTTGAGGTAGGAAAGTGGAGGGAATATTTAATTAGCAAAAAATGTGAAAACCGAGAGCAAGCCAATATTGAAATTAACGTAAAACGAATAGTTGTTCTTTGAATGTTTAATTTGCTTGCAGAATGGCCGCACAGATGTTTTACTGTAAATATTTCAACGGTGTACTAATGAAATAAAGTTTAACTGTGTCGAATACCAGATTACCCCCAGTGTTTTATTAGCGAGAGGACTTGAATCAGTGTAGGACTAAGTCATGTGGTCTACTGTAGGGTTGGTTGGGTTTTCATTGAGCTTACCTTGGGATGGTGTGTCTTATTGGGATGGTTTAAAACAACTACCAAGGTATCACCCAGTGGCACGAAAAATATGCACGATACCTATAAAGCACTCAACAGTCCTTGAACAAATTTTATCACTTTAAGAACTGACTACTACTGAATATAATGAAAACGCCGCATATTTTTGAGAAAATAGAAAAAACCTTTTCAAATGTTTTTTGAGCCTCTAGACTAGTAACTGATCACCTGCACTTTATGTGGTTTACTTCGCCTAGGGAACTATCACCGTGTGACTGCAGTCAATTCTAAAAGTCTTGAAGGCCCCAAAGGTGCGAAGGCAGGTATTTCTATTTAGGCTCTACTGATACTGTCATGAGGAAGGGCGACATAAACTTTACTAAACGAGGCGGACACTGGGATGTAAAGTCCGGGGTAGTTCACTATTCTTACTGTGTTAACCAAACGAATATGACGAAAACTGACCACTTTCTAAGCGAACTCGGGAAAGTTTAAAATGGAATTATAGTTAGTGTGGAAGAGTATAACTGATCGCCATTAATCGGACCTAGCTCAGATCGGATGTGCTTGTTGCTCACTTATAACCATCGACGTAGTATCTCTACCGTAGAGATACGAGAACTCGCAAGACCAGTATGAACTTCCTACTTTTAACAGTCGAGAAGTGCCAACAAAGAACCGGCGGAGACCTTGTAGAATCAAATGTAAAGGTTTCGGTTGCACTAACAAGGTATAAGTAATAAAGATGCCTGTAGCGAATACATGTAGGGACCCCGCGACGTTGAGCTTTGAGGATGATCAATTGATAATACTACTCGAGAATCAACGAAATCTGAGGGATGTTGTTCTTCTGTTAAGTGTACGTGGAATAAACGAGACCAACAATCCTACCGCATATGGCCCTTCTAGTGAAGCTGTGCCCAGGTTTCTTCACTCTCAAATAATAATGCAGTATGTATAACATCTTACACGATGAAGGTTCGATCAGAAATCCGTTGTACTAGATACGATTAAATGTACGTTTTTATAGGACATAGTCAGCTTGAGGTTGGAGATCCCTTTGGTAAAAACAACTAGTAGCTACCAAAATTAATTCTGAAGACGAAGAGCTGAAGAACCCGGGATAAGTTGCTTAGGGTATACAAAATAATGGGTACCAAAGGGCTTGCCTGTAAAGCAGATGTATCGTCTTGAGTGACTGATGTATGCAAAGTAAAGTTAGATGTGAAAGAAAATTAATGCGAACATCTTAAGTCCAGCAAGTGAAGTTGATCTGCACCGTAAAGTCAACCGATTCGGCACCCTTCCGTGTAAGAAGAAGAAAATCGGTAAAGCAAAAAACATAAAGCGTTGTGCACACAGAAAAATCTCGGCTAACGGGAGAAAATAAGCTACATCTTGAACAGTTGCAGTTCCAAAGTGCGAGACATCACCACCAGTGGACGTTGGGTGCGTCAAAGACAAAACATAATGCGCATAACGATAAACGAGGACAGTGAAGCTTCACTTCGATTTTTTAAAAGATGCGTACGCAACAGATAGCAGCACTTCTGCCAGTGGGTTCACCCGAGTTAAAAAGTTGTTTGATCCATCCAACTCTGTCCAAATCTGCTATCCAGATTCAGTTATTTTTGTGCTCTCAAGTTCCGCACTATTCTCCACACGTCTTACGTTCGCCGTACACATAAACTAATTTTCTACGTTTTGAATCAACGCACACTTTGTCCTTGCGTATCCCGGTTTCTGTTTGCACGCGAACGTTGTTACCGAGATATAACTGAGACAACAGTGCATTTTAGTACGCCGGAGGAGATGAATTCGCCGAAATTTCTGCGTTCTAACAACAGAGCGGACTTAGTATGGTAGAATTTATCATAACACTGTTGTAAAATACAACCTCTCGAGTTCTCCCAGTACTGAGGCAAGCTCCAAGTAAGTCAATAACTCACTGCCACTCCTAAAGCATACGTTTGAAAAATTCAAGCGATCATGTTTCAATAGTCTGTATAACAGCTCTGTTCGTCCTCACCTCCTGCAAGGGACCCCTGTTTGGCCCCCCACTTACAGAAAGAAAAACTGATTTTCGAAACTGTTCAGAGGCTCGTGATAAAAAGCAGTTCATGGGGTGAATGCAAAACTCTACCTTGAGTGGCTTCAGGAGCTAAATATCTCCTCTCTAGAATACCACAGACAGAGAGGTGAGTTAATTTCGGTGTTCGCTATTCTGAGGACCCTTAACCATCCGTGTAAATCCCTGCTCACTTTTGCGTTAACTAGCTCACTCAGATGGCATTTCTTGAAATTAGGGACTTGAGCTGAGGCAAAGTTCCTCCTCAGTTTGGGCCCGCAAAGCCTAGAAATTCCTGCCAGAACATATCGCGGGTGCCAGTGAGTAACCGCGTTCAAAATTCGTCTGGATTGTCATTCTAACAAACAATCCATGCCCCAGCCTACTCTGCTGCTCACAGCCACGTATGTACGCTCGTTTATCAAATAGTTCACACCTAATCATACTGATTCATCCAGCTATAAACTTAAGTGTAAAATAACAATAAGCGTGCATTTATAATGCACCCCGCAACTCTTCTAGATTGTGCTGAAAGGCTGAAATGGAGAACAAATATACTTACTCACCATTTCAGCCCTTCGATACAATCAATAAGAGTTGCGAAGTGTAGCTATCCGAACAAAGAGCTCTCTGTTACAGAGATTCCTCATCTAGAGGAGCGGAACCATTAAAAACTGTCGCTTTTTACGTACGTCCTTAACTCAGTGAACTCACTCAATAGTTACTGCAGATTGTTTTCTAACACAGTCGATTTATTTCCTGTTCCCACCACAACTTCAAGAATGCTTGAATTGGATACGAGAAGGATAGTATGGCTACATGACATTTATCCAGCGATAATGAAGTTTTGAGCAACTGTGTTTAATTATCGTCCAGTCATGTGATCCGCACCATGTGCTGAGGCGCTGCAGCATCATGATGCAATGCACACTCAAACTACAGTCTGGTGTACAGTTCATGTTCTCTCATTAAACGTTTATTGCTCAAAACTGTTTGAGTTGAAATTTTACCGATATATCGGTACCGCTATGCGAAGGCATGAGTTCGTTGGGAGTTAGCTTGAAACTAAGACGTTCTCGTTATTCAGGACCTTTAGAATGTAAGCCAACAGGCGTTCGTAACGAAACAAGTGTTACGAATTTTTTCCCGCTGACCGACCATCGATTGATCACTCGATCGCATGGTACGCTTGATTCATATTCAGCATTCCCGTTTGAATCGTACAAACTTCGAGGTTTCGTCTACTCAGCAAATTCGTCTGCATCGCAGATTTTCCGTCGTATTACGGAAAGGATGTATCGGTCCGACGTGCATGTGAATACCGCTGAATTGGATGACGCCGCATGCTGTAACGTACGAGTTGCAAGAAAGAACGGTGGCCACCTTGTACTGCGAAATACCGTGCACACCAACAGAAGGCCAAACAATGCTGTGTTAATCGATGATATCCTTGTTCTTACAACAGCTATTAAGGGGAGGAAAGTTCGCATTCAAAAATTCACAAACCACTGCAACTTCTTCAACACCTGCCTGTCATAATCCACCCTAGACATCTATGTTTGTTCCCATGTGTATGTGGGTAGCACCTGGGTGGATCGTGAACAAATTCAGTGCAAAGGATGGCTGATACTGTTGAATGATAAGCAAGTTTTTACCCTATCATACATACATGCAAATGATAGTAATATGCACCACTTCACATCCTGTGTTATTCTTTTTAATGCATTACTACCGTAACGGGATGTTGAAATTATGAACGCACTTACAGACCGTTAATATTTCAGCTGTTTCACGTTGTTGAGTTTGACGGCAATACCTTTGGCATTGCTCACAAATCGTAGATCGTTAAACCGTATTACACTTTGTGGCCGGGCGTGAGCAGCAAGCAACAGAATAGGTTGCTTTTGGAAGGAGCGTCTGCTCCACAAGGAAGTACACAGTACAAGGTCAAAGTACACGGAACCACGGGTAAGTATGTATAATTTGAAATCCAATATCGTTTGTGGACAACTTCGAAATGACCTGCCGATATAGAAGCTTCTTTGAACAGCCATCAGACATTCCTTCGAAGGATGATACCGTCCCAATGGACCAACGATGGAAGCGTAAAATGTACAAGTATCATACATCCTAACGCAATGTATATAGATTATCTTCCGCGAGGTCAGACTACACGGACGAAGGTGACAGCATTCCAGCGAAGATGAGTTATTCCGTCAACATCGATTACTCTCCACCCCTGTCGTGTTTTGAAAACGTCCAACAGATGAAATCCCCAGTTGCCACCAGGTGAAATGCTTCATATGTAGAATTTAATATCCCGCTACAGTTCCTCCAAATAGACACCGCCCTATCACTGCTCGTCTCCCGCTGGTAATTTTTTCCACTACAAACAGCTTACTTCCATGTGCATACGGAACATATCAGTTCATCATCAGGGAAGTTCTAAGTTGTTCAGGATTTCCTGCTAAAACAAATCTGACCAAATGGAAGGTAATCACAAAACTTGTATTTCTCTGATCTATCGTAGTCGTGATGTCGAGCATAAACGACCATTTTTCGAAGTTGACTAAAACCACTGACAACTTAATTACGCAAATCGTTCGCATGTGTGTAGAAATGCACACCATCTCTCTGGAGTTGAACGCATTACGATATCAGCATGAGGTAGTTGACAGTTCCAATTCCCCCACGCTTCCAGTCCGTTTCCCCATGCAGACAGTACAGAATATCCAGTTGCTTAACATGAGGCTGAAGAACGGCGGAACGTGCCTTTTGCTGGTAATTACATTCACTATTTCTTTACAGTCATTAGATTAACTACCTGAACAAGTTGGGTGACAAATCTGCATCAGACTGCATCAGCAACCTAATGAGGTTGACCATGACGGAAGACTTGGGTTCCAGTATCAATTGGAGAGGAGTAAATAGTCGTTTTTCCTTGTCATCTACCCTCTTTGCTTCCGTCATCGTCGGTAAGTCATATGTTTAAAAAGCGACTTCCATACTTTACGGAAACAATAATGAAACATCAGTTCGTCGGAGTGTCTCACGCGGTTGTGGGGGGAAAAGTGCAACGTTGGGTGCAAAATGCAAAGAGAAAAGTTTTTAAGGATGGAAGACAAACCGAGCATGCAACTGACGAATGAATCGTCGTCAATTTTGTACACTTTCTCCCGTTTGCATAAATTATGTTCGTTTCAAATTCGTTTTTGTCACCACTTCGTCGATTTCGTGATGTCACCGTAACAGGCCGTCGTCATATACTGGAAATCAAGCTATAAAATACTCCGTGTTTGTTAACGACGCAATGTAGGAAACATGTCGAGGACCGATCGTAACGAAATAAGGGCTAGGATAAATTTTTCCATCGACCGACTCATGAGTGACTCGAAAGTGTTCAGGTGCCACAATCATAAGTCACTCGTAAAATAGTCATAAGTCACTAATGAGTCCGTCGTGCTACCAGGGGAACTACCCGGTGCATAATTACCGCACTCAATAGTCACTCGTCAGTCGGTCAATAGTCAATCGATAGTCGGTCGTGTTACGTGGGTGCAGTTCAAGTATTGGAAAAGACAATCAGGGATAGGGTAGAGAATCATGCCACTACGGGTAGACTTTTGGCGATTTTGGAGCGCTACCAGATCTAGTTGTTGAAGTCCGCCGAATATTAATATTGAAGGTTTAAAACTGGCGTTGGCTGTAACCACATAGTCGTAGTCTGTGAGCGCAGTAAGTTTCACTAAGTGCGCGTGAACGCTCGCCTTACTAAAGAATGTAGCGTTTTGTACAGCTTTTTGTACAGCATAATTTTCATCGTTTCTCAGATTTGTCACCTTCTTCAACTTCACATGTACATGTACAGGAATTCATGAATGAATGTTCCATTTTCCAAAACAACTGTAAGTTCACCATCAGATTGTCCGAATGAGTTATTATGGTATCTTGCTTATTAACCGAGATATTCTACTTCTAACGCGTGCTAATAACTTGTGTTTTGCACAAATTGAATTTTTGCAGATTTCAAGAGCTGGAATGAACATTGCGCTCTTGCGGATGTGAACGAAGAAGTGGATGTTCATTTTACTTTATTAGACTACTTGGTATCTGCTCGCGATCTGTTTTTTCACTATAAAAATTGCTTAATCATACTGGTTTTTTCACTGATTCGAAGATATGTAAATTTCGTTGCCGGTTTGCTGAAGGCATACGGTAGACTTAACCATGGTTTGGTATATTAGACACTCGAAATATAGACTGGATTTCAACAAATCGTATTATGTGGCTCCGTGTAGATTTTCTGCCGACCGTTCCCTGAACGTTCGCAAAGTGTCCCCATAGTACTCTCAGGGGTCACTCAGGGAACGCTGAGGGAACACTCAGGGAACACTCAGGGAAAGGTCATGCTACTAAAGTATCCGTTTAAGTCATGTGAGTTGATTCAGTTAACGATAAAAATTACACTTCCGAGGTCGCAAGCTCTGTGCTCTCTCTCTCTGCTTTCAGTATCAGGTGTGTACGGATTTTGGAGGAGTTAACGGCTAACGAAATCCACATTTATTTCAGCGCATTTCTTAACACGTCTGTCATAGGAATTATCTCCGTTGTGGCTTCAAAAGTTACTTGGGAACTATACTACAGATTGCATCAATTGGATACTTTATTCCATGTGGTGGAGCCCTAAACGATGCACCTTCACGAACTACTGTAAGTCGGTTATTTTCAACTTTTATCACTTTTTAATTTCGTATTCACTCCTGAACTGTATATAGAGTTTAGATCCACTACAAAACTTAAAATGCCGCATATCGACTACAACTGTTTAATGAGTCTTTTATATCGGCCATCCTCAACGCTGAATCCCTCTGCGTCTAAATATAATTATGTCTTGTAACGATGCACATTTTGAAAACCAACAGGAGAGTTTAGGATCATCATGCATACATTGCACGTTATTTAACGGTCTCCTGAAATTTCAAGAGACTTGTTTCAGAAACGATAAGCAGCAGTTTATTTCAACCATCCTGATTAATACAGGTGTAAACTTATGTTGCTTTGTGCAACTTACCACGCTGACAGACTACGACCATGTAGCTATAGCCAACGCCACTAAAATCCAATTGGATTGGATTTTTGCACACACAAAAGACTTTTATATGAGACAAGGAGGCGAACTGAGTAAGGAAAACAAATTTCTCCATCCAAATCATTCCATCAGTATATATTGCGATACAGTAATAAATTACATACTTGAACTTCACAGCATGGGCGTGCGCATCGAAAACATAGATTTATTTTGAAAATGTGCCTTAAGTGGCCTCGACGGTGTGGCCATTCATACACCTATGACAGTTATGTTAGCACATGACCGTTAGATTCTGTCTTCCGGTTCTAAGACATATCTATATTTGTCCTCCTCTCAACTTAACTTGTCACTTTGTTTGAAGACATTCATCGGATTTTGAATTAACGGGTTACCACGACGAACTAGAGGAATTGCTGGGGGCCAACTTCACTTTCACTTTTTTAGTTGAGTCGTGGGCTGTATACTATACTGTAACTAAACACATTTCATTCAAGCAGCACATAGCCCCATTTTTAACGTGGCACAATGGAGGCTTTTCTGGGGCGAAATGGGGCTTTGTATATAAGTGGGTTTTTCATGGTGAGTACAAGACATTATCTTATGCCATACGTTTCTTGCAATATCTCTACTTCTGTTGGTGATGGTAGTGCCTGCAGGTCATTTTGTCTGACTTCCTTGTTTTGTTTTAGTGCATCAATCCATCATAAAGGCTTAGGCTCGGCTTGGTTTGACTTAGAATGTGGTAGGTTGTAGTGATCTGCTTTTGGGTGTCGTTGTGTTTTTGCACAATATTGATTGTGTTCAACAGAAAAAAGGTCACCGTTCGGTGTCAACTATTCACCGGAAGTGTAGTAGGTTCATGCAACGTAATTTCCTTTCTTTTGTAGCGTTTTGTACACTATTTTCTATTTCATAATTCTCACTGGTATTCACACTTTTTACTTTCCTCAACTTCAGATATACAACCGACGTTTAAACCAGCTCAATCGAACTAATCAACAATCAATGAATACAAATCACTCTTCTCAGGTCGCGAGC